>MU204204.1:20632823-20644368 GCA_017309775.1 Paedocypris sp. Pulau Singkep
TTTTTTTTTTTTTTTTTTTTTTTTTTTTTTTTTTTTTTTTTTATACAATAAATCAGCATTTGCTACGACTAATTACGCCACTTGTTGAAGCTCTTTTCAGATTTGTATTTTGTTGTTTAAAGAATGATTGTGTGTAGCTGAGAGCGATGGCTTATCCCTGTGGAGCTCCATCTTCTCTCTTGGAGCTGTCACTTCAGAGCCGGGAAGGTTTGAGCGTGACACGGGCTGCTTGTGTAATAACATGTCAGCGGCCTCCACACTGGACAGGTCAATCGATCCTGATCTTCTTTTCTGGCCTGTAACGCCGCTGACAGACGCTGCGTGAATCGCCCTGACCCACCAGGACAAAAGCTACTAAACTGAAAGTCTATTGACCTTTCTACACACTGTACTCACGCTGGATGTGTCTTCATACAGTAGAGGTGGTGGCCTGTGTTTTTTTTTTTTTGACATCTCCGGCCGGAATTATTATGGAAATAAAGCTAGAAGAATTTGTTTTCAGTTGAGCAACGTCTCCAGATATAGGATTTTTTTAATGGATATGTACTTCGTTACTTTACTTGAGTATGTTTTTGGCTACTTCGTACTTGTACTGAGTATCAAAAGCAACTTTTACTCTCTACTCCACTGCATTTCTGTTTGAGTAACTGTACTTTTCACTCCACTACATTTGAATTGACACTTAATGTTACTCGTTACATTTTGATTGTGCGCGACAAACCATAATCGATTTTTGTTGTTCCACTTTTTTTTGTTTTTGTTGCTTTTTACAAATTCGGCGGGTCGGATTAAAATATTTAACGGACCACGTGTAGTTTGCTCCACCCCTGTAGTAGAACGTCGTTTTAGTTAAAATTTCCCCAAAAATTCCAATTTTTTTTTTTTTTTTGTAATTTGTTAGTAATTGAGGTCTTTGTTAGAATTGTTGATTCTTCTAAAGTGATCGCTTCTAAAATGATTGTGCAATTGTTTTATTAAAATTATTATTTGTCATGCTTAGTGTGAGAAGCGGTTTTACGTAAAAAGTTACAATAGGAGAATTAATGTCACAGCATTCTAAAAGCTTTTTCAATATAAGGCAACTACTAAAATTAAACGTGTTAATTACTGTAAATTCAACTGTAAAACTGTAAATTCATGGTGTTGCCTGCTGCGCTTTTCATAATCCACGTTTAATCGCAGAACAATGACGACACGTTTGAGCTCCGACTGACGGACGTCTTAATTTCTTCTCGAATATTGTTATTTCTTCATTTCCGCTGAAATATAGTTATCAATTCCGTCTCAGTGATCGTTGGTGTGAACAGTCCTGGTAGACTCTTCTGGTTTCCTCGGCTATCCAGAGATTTTTTTTTAGCCGTCTAATTAAAAACCGAGGCCTACAGCTTGACTGGGTCTCACTCTTCAATCCTCCTCATCCCTCCGTTCCGCACCAATCCCCGTGACCACAACCCTTATCATCCTGACACAATAGCAGATCTTGATGCCCCGAGACGTACAGTGAGTGTTAAGCTCACAAAGCATCAGCGGTGTAAAGAGTACTGGACAGCAATACTTGAGTAAAAGTACAGATACTTACTGTCAAAATTACTCCAATACAAGTAACAAGTCACCCATTTCAAAAAGACTTGAGTCAAAGTAGCAAAGTATCCAATTTGAAAAGAACTTAAGTATTAAGAAGTATTTTTTTTTTGTTTTATTCGTACTCAATATAGGCATTATAGACAGAAACAGAATTTAACCTCAATGTTTGAAAACTGGTAGAACAAAGTAGATAAAAAGAACAAAAAGTCAGTCTCAATCACTTAAATTTGCAAGTAGATATAAAATAAAATGATTAATCTGATTAGTAAATTATATATTATGTGTTTTATTTAAAGTTATATATTCTATAAAAACATTTGTAAAACACATTTTTAAGTGTCCGTTCAAATGTAGTGGAGTGAAAAGTACTGCTACTCAATCACAAATGCAGTGGAGTAGAGAGTTAAACTTCCTTATATTTTTTATACTCAGTGCAAGTACAAAGTAGCCAAAAACATACTTAAGTAAAGTAACAAAGTACATTTACTCAAGTACCTCACACCCCTGCAAAGCATCGACGGATGGAAAGCCTCGTCTCCACTCGCCTCCCTGTTTTATCCTCCATCGCCTCGTCCTTGAAGGAGCTGCGTGTTGTGTTGCTGATGAGAGAGTGTGAGCTGCTGTTCTCTCTCTCCAGCTTCTATAGTGGTGCAGAAGTGGTGGTGCCAGATGCAGCCGTGCATGGAGGGCGAGGAGTGCAAGGTGCTGCCGGACCTCAAGGGCTGGAGCTGCAGCACGGGAAACAAAGTCAAGACCACCAAGGTGAGGAGGCGCCGTCCGCTACGATAAAGGACGTAAAGGCACACGCACTTTTTGTGGCTGGTTTATTGGTTTGATCTCGAAACATACGTGTGAAAGCCATGATCTGATTTTGAAAGTGTGTTGTTGTGTGTGTTACTACACATTTTTGTGGATAGGTGTAGACTTAATTCTAAAACAACTATATTACACCACCGTATTATAATATTTAATTAAATTATTATACTATGTAATCATGTTTAATATAATATTTATAATTATATTTATAATTTATAATTATAAATAAGTTTTTTATAATATATTCGTAAATTATGTAAAAAGTTATTTGTTATTTTGTTACTATATATGTTTGTGTATATATATTTAGATATGTAGGTAGGTACGAAGATACCTGTGTGTGTGTGTGTGTGTGTATAAATTCTTAATTTTAAAATGTTTTAAATGAATAGATTTTTTTCAGTGTGTAAACAAGCCCACACACACGCGCACACACACATGCACACACACACACACACATTTATTTACATTTATTTCATTAGTAAATCAAATCAATATATATAATATTGCAATTATCAATTACAAATAATAACATATTCTACTGGTATTTCTGTTATAACTTTTATGAAAATATTACAATTTGAGTATTTCGATTTTGGGTGTGTGTGTGATTTACAACAATTAGCATGTAATAAATATTATGTGCAAAATTACAGGTTTCTTGTTAATAAAAAAAGCTATTTTCCCGTTAAATATGCGTGTTCACTATCCAGTATTATCCAATAATCATTCATCTTCTGAACACAAAATACATCTCTGCCTGAGATGGTTTTCACTATTTCCACTATTATATTATTTCCCCGGAATTATTCAGTAAGGGTTTAGTAGTTTTAAGCGGATGGAGTGTATTTCCTGACAGATCGCGGTGGTTTCCTTCCTTCCTTTTTCAGCTGTCACACACACACACACACACACACTCTTGTTACTTCTGCCACGTTTGACAGAGTTTAAATCAAACAAAAAGCATCCGCTGTTCCAAGCTTGATTGTGCACACACACAGAAACAGAGAGTGTGGTTGCGTTTGGGCCGATGCTGCTCTTCTGCGGGTTAATGCCCGTTATTGTTTTCATGTTTGCTGGCGTGTGTTTGTAGCCTTTGTGCGTGTAGTGTTGACACACAGGGCTTGTAACCATCCATCAGGCCCAGAAGCTTGACTCACCAAAACGCCTGTGCTGGAGTCGACTCCTCCATTATTCATGGGGCAGGGGTTGTGCGTGAGGCAGACCCTGCTTTTTCTTTCTTTTTTTTTTACTTTCCATCCGTTAATAATTCATGCCACTGCACCCACGGGCAGACCTAGAAATCTTCTCCTAAAGCTGGACCCTTCGGACCTCCTCACGTGCATTTTTGTGCAAAAAATTGTGCAAATTTATATTAAAATAATAAAATCATCTAATGGCTTGATTTATTTGTCTCATTCACTTGTCTTACTGTCTGTACCGTGTCTTTCCATCTCTCCGTCCATCCATCCATCGTTGCGTTTATTGGTCTGTCTATTCATACTTCATTCATCTATCATTTTCAATTTCTTTATCTGTAAGTTTACATTACATCTATCTCTCTGTCTGTTTGTCCCTCTATCTGTCTATCCATTTTTTTCAGTCCATCCATCCATCATTCGCGTCTGTCTAACAATGTTCCTATCATCTTACTTTCTATCTTACTGTCTGTCTGTCTGTTCATTCATCCATCCATCTACCCATCTATCCATCCATCATTGCGTTTATTGGTCTGTCTATTCATACTTCACTCGTCTATCATTTTAAATTTCTCTATCTGTAAGTTTACATTCCACGTACTGTATATCTCTTTCTGTTTGTCCCTCTATCTGTCTATCCCTTTTTCCATTTTCGTCATCCATCCATCCATCATTTGCATCTCTCCAACGATGTTCCTTTCATCTTACTATCTTTCTATCTGATCTATTCTATCTACCTTTCATCTTTCTGTCTTACTCTTTGTCTGTTGGTCTGTCCATCCATACGTCAATTCACTCTTGCATTTATTTGTGTCTCTATTCATACTGATAATGCCTCAGTCGTTTGCCAACGTCTCCATCTTTCTGTTAATTTACATTTCATGTAGTGTAAATCAATATATTAATAATTCATAAATCAATCAATTTATTAATAATTAATAAATCAATAATTAATTCTGTCCATCATACATTGCCCATCAATCATTTGCATCTCTCCATCTATGTTCTTTTTTTTTAGAAAATATCAATCTTATTTTTATATTCAGTCTATCTATCTATCTGTCTGTCTGTCTGTCTGTCTGTCTGTCTATACTGTATATCCATCCATCCATCCATCCATTTTAGGTCTAACATCCATATGTTATTTATACATTTCAGTTCCATTCAATCACCTGTTAGTACAATCGTTTTATCAGTTAGTCTTTAGAATCGTGGTTGTTAAGGTCTTACCTTTCTTAAATGTCAAGTGCATAAACATGACACACATGACATGTTGGTTTCAACAAAAGCAACACACACACACACACACACACACTGCAAACAATATAGTTTCTAGCACCGTCACAATGGTCTTCTCTTCACTGTCAGCTTCTTCTGAGCTCAGCCCGCACACGTCGTTTCTACCAGACATCGCCACACATTTCCACAGCCCACGTTTGGGAGGCAAGAAGGGTTCTGGAAGGGAAGCAGAAGGTGGTCCCAACACATAGCACTTCCTCTGTGTGTCCTCCGGCTTCCTGCTGGCTATGACCTGAAGGTGTAGATTACAGCGAGCCTCATCCTGGACCGTAGAGACCTGCTCGGCCCCGGCCTCTGAACCCGGACCTTCTCTTCTGTGGCACCGAGCTGGAACAAGACCAGACGTGCATTCTAAAGCCTATTTCAGGCCGGCACCGCTGAGCTGGTGGTGCTGGTGTGGTTGGTGACACTCGAGGTGACGAGACCTTGCGTCCGTGACAGACTGATTTAATCCCTATTCTAACACCTCATGCCTTGCTGGAACATTTTTTTTTTTGCATCTCATGAGACTCTCAGGATGTGATTAGTCAGACGTGATGGGGAATAATGGTGTTACTTTTTGGTGATGCGGGTTCTTGAGGCTGTGGTGACCATATTTTATACTAATTTCTCGAAGGTTATATGCTTCAATGGTACAAAACAAACTTTTGTAATAAAAAAAAATTGAATCTGTAAAAAATTCAGTCTGTAACAAAATAATAGTCCTAGACTATTTTCTAAAAAATAAATTGATTAATTTTTTTCTTTGTCATTTTCTTGCTGTTTGTCATAGTCATAGTGATTATCAAAGCCATTTGCTTATCACTACCAGCCATTATACTTACACACAACCAGACGATCAAACAAATAAAAAGCAACAATTCTCTTACATATTCACACGTGCGCTTAGAGACAGTTAAAACTGTGAAAAGCTCCTTACAAATGCTCAGAACTTGAACTTAATTAATGAATTAATAGCATGAAATATTGTTCTAAATATCAGCACTTCTGTTATTAAATACAGCTTCAACAATATATTTCTATATATAATTACTGTAATATTTTTCTATTAGTGAGCAATATTAGTGAGCAGTTGTCACATAAAACATTTTTATACAACAGATAATTTAATAATATAGATAGAACGTTTCAATGTATAAGCTCATTTTCGTTACATGAGCATTATTAATATATTAACTTTACGTTTCAGGTAATAAATTACTATTTACGTGTCTGACCTAACAAACAAGCTCTGAAACATGCGGCGTTTAACCTGAAGAAGCATCAACTATTTGAATTTCCTCGCCCAGCTCACAGACAGTTACAATAAAAACTAACCATGACGTTGTGTATTATCAAAAGTAGAAAAGGTGACGTCTTCATAAAAAGCGTGTGAGATATTCTCATGACGTGCTGCTTTAAAAATGATTAAAAAATTACGGGACAATAGCCGTCCAGTGTTATTTCAAAACGGGACGCGTAATTTCATTCAGCCATCCAGCGAAGTTTCTCACACAAACATGGAGCATTGGGCAGCATTGAGCTGTGGTGCCAAGGAAGCATTTGGTCCAATGTCCAAGTCCAATTCTTGTGAATGGACCACGACAGCCAAGTTGGCCAAGACGAAGTGAAGAATCATATGACGATGAAGATGGAACCCTTTCCCAACCTTTGCTCTCCTGATGCTCCAGTAGTGACCCTTTTTCATCCAAGCAAAGGTTTATAGAGCTGAAGACCCTCAAATAAGTGAAAATAGAAAAGGAAGGCCAAAAATGTACCAGAACAAGATATCTTGGTCAGAGGCATCTAATCAAATTTCTGTGCGTTTTGATTTCAGTTTTCTGTGCGATTCTTGACTTATAATATACGTATATATATTGTTATATATAATGCTTTTATGTTTTTTAATGATTGGTTTTCAGTCTAAACCTAAACTGATTAAGTTCAGAATCTTGACGCGTAGGCAGAAACTACCAGAGTTATGCTGCTAAATTCGCAAAAGGTCTTCTGCCTGTAGAAAATCCAAGACATTGCTTGATAATAATAGTGTGTCTGTGAATGTGATGTAATTTAGAACGTGTTGATTGGCTCAGAGGGAACATTATTGGCCATTGGTCTATTATTAGCCAATCAGACGCAAAGTAGAGCACGTTCAGAGCAAAATCGAACAAAGCATGAATGTTTAATAGTCATCGCTCGTATGATAATGCTTATCTTGTTAATAAAGTAGCCGAATATTCACTACAAGAACGTTTTTTTTAAGACTTGTGTATTTATTTTCGCCACATTGTTGAGCCCAAAATATGCACTTTTCGTAAACGCAAAATACTAACTTCACTTGTAAACTTATTCTGGCCGCATTTATGAAGTAGCCCAATTGAATAAACATTGTTTAGACAGATCTAAGTATTGTGTTATGTAGGTGTATCAACGTTTTCTCTTTTGTACTTCAATAAAGGTTCAATTATTATAATTATTATAATTATTATGACGTGGCAAATAACTCAATCTCTTGTTTTTCAGGTCACGCGGTAGTCTGGGATCCATGTACATCTGGGACTTATGGTTTTTGCTTTTTTGAAAGGATCTTGAAGAGACTTGGACTTCAGACTTCCTTTGGATTAGTTTGCTTGAAATTCCATTGGAACACCAATATTGGATTGGGACCATCGGAACTTGTTTTTTCCCTCTTTTCACGTACTATTTTTTTTAAAAATTCTGGCTAACATTGCTAAACTGTGTCGGACGACATCAACATGTAAATTAACTATCCCATGATTTAAAAAAAAAAGCGGAGCAGAGACAAATCTAGAATTTCCGAAAACGGATTACACTTCCTGTCTGAAGCAATGCTGGAGGTTTAGTTATTACTTGAATCCTTCGTTCCAGTGGCACGGACATTCAGTATCCCTCATTCTTTGCCAATATTTTTGTTCTTCTACCAAGACTTTTTGATCAGTGTGAGATGGATAATTTTAAGGTTTGTCTTTGGGGACACTCGACTCGACATTTTATTATTTTTTTTAAATGGACTCGTACAAGAAAGAGGCAAGTATGACAGTAAGAAGCGCCGGTATTAATAATGGATGAAGAATAAATGGACTAGTGAAAAAAGAAGATAGCAAAAAGAGTTACTGTATGTTTTTAAAGCCTTGGTGGCCAATATTGAGTCAAAGTGTCAGTATTATCTCCAATAAAAGTATCTCTATGGAAAATCTGAACTTTTCAATCTTCAGTATCGATGAAAAGAAACCTACCCGCGACACTAAAAGAGCCAAAGTCACAATTTCGTGTCATTCTTTTGACACGACACATCATCCGCTTTGATAAGCTCTTCAAGAGCAACAAGATGCATGGCTATGCTAATGCTTGCACTGGAATTGACACGTAACCTCTTCCTGGCTTTGATGTAGAGGTTTACGTGCCTACGCGCCGCTATTAGCATTCAGACCTCGAGTCGCGTTGCGTTGCGTGTCTGCAGCTGTCACTAAACACTTCAGACCGACTTGTAGAGCACGGCTAATGCTATTAGCATAATACCATTCGCCAGCGATTTTTGTCTGGCTAATTTACCATTAGCACATCCAACAGCAGAACAAGAGGTGTGCTGAGGTTAGGTGAGATGTCATTTTCTCAGAGAAACCAGTGGCACTGAGGTTATCTCCTCACATGTGGTAAACAAAGTGTTCAGACACCGGAGCATTCATAATGAAAGAGTAATGCGCTGATGGGCTTAGCTAATTGCCGTGTGGTGAGTGAGCTCTCGAGTGAAAGAATTCGTCATTAGCGAAGGCTAACGGCTAAAAGCCTTACGATGACGTGCGTGTTGAAGGCAATTGTGGCTCGTTTTGCTACTCAGGTGTGCGGAGCGTTGAACTGATTTGCTACAATTTGACTTGCTACAGTCGTTTCTTTTGTTTCATTCGTGAATTTTAGCTTCAATGTAGCTGTATTTCTGTCAATGATATGGTAAGTATAGATCAAATTCGATTTCATTTTTTCTACAGTTAGAAGTGGCGTGAAAGATTTATTAAGGCCTTAAGTCTTCGTTTCTCATTTATTTTGTTATATTTGCGGGGGGAAATTGCCATCATGTATTTGAACGTTGAAGCACACTACGCTATGCACTATAGCCACAATGCTGATTGACATATTCCGTGTTAGTCTTCGCAATTTGCCTTCAAAGTTTGTCTGTTTCTGAAAATCGAACACAAACGCACATTTTCAGCCACACAATGTCATCGCAATTCGCAAAATCACAAATGCAATTGCGACTTTTCCATCCGGAATATTGTTCCATCACGTGCTGCCATTAACGCCAGGCAAAACGTTTTTTAGCTCTCCTGTACTCAACATTTGCCCTTGTTGTTTATTGAAGCGGAGATCAAGTGTTCCACCTTCTCCGCAAAAAAAAGAACATGCAGAGATTTATAATGTGTGGAAATCATAGTTCTATAAGCTCAACTGTGGAGTGTGAAGAGGGGTGTCAGACTGAGGACAATACAAGACACCAAACACCAGCGATACCTCGGGAGCCTCCAGGATTAGCCAGACGTTTCCATGCTGGGTCTCTCCGCCACTAATCCATCCGTGCCAAGGACACACACACAGCCGTCCCAAAACACACCTTGCTTTCGTGAAGCCAGCTTGAAGCAATATTGCTCTGTATGTAAAAGGAAAAATTATGAGGACACATTGGTTTGCCAGGAATTAGCTCCAAAGACTTCTGGGACTTGGAGGTTAGACCCAACACTATTCAATCCCTGCTTTGGTTTCCATCACCTACTTTGGAAGGATAGATCAAATATCGGGAATACAGTTGGAATACCGAAGGTGGAAATGGAAATTTCAAAGAGGGTCTGCTAACCCTTTTGCTAAAATTAGCAAACCTCAAGCCTGGTTTTACCTAAATGGACTTTAAGAGCTCCAAAATCTCAAAATTTACATCGGGAATACTTTTGGAATACCAAAGGTGGAAATAGCGACTTGACTGAAGGTGTGTCAAGAAAATAGAAACCGTCAATTCTGGTTTTACCTAGATGGACTTCAAAATACCAAAATGTACATCGGGAATACTGTCGGAATACCAAAGCTGGAAATGGAGACTTCAATGAAGGTGTGCTAAAAAAATAAAAAAAAAAACGTCAATTATGGTTTTACCAAGATGGGCTTTAGGTGATCCAAGTTCCCAAAAATTTACATTGGGAATACTGGCAGAATACCAAATGTGGAAATAAAAATTTCAAAGAGGGTCTGCTAAAAAATTTGCTAATGTCATGCCTGTTTTTACCAATATGGACATTAAGTGCTCCAAATCCCAAAATTTACATCGGGAATACCTGTTGGAATACCGAACAACAGAAATCTCTGATTAAAAATTAAAAATTGCAAATGTCAAGTCTGGTTTTACCTACCAAATTCCCAAAAATTCCATATTCTTTAGACGAATAATGATCCGGAATCCCAAAAGAGAGCCGTGGATGGAGCGGCAAGGCGATTCTGAGGCTTAGTTGTGGTTTCCTCGTGACCTCCGCATGATTCCTCGTCAGACGAGAGGGACGGAAGCCAAAGTGGAGAGACAGAGATTTATGTAAATGAAGATTATCATATTCCATGTTTATAAAGTAGCATTCCGACCTTCCCATCAATCCCGAGATGCCAGGAAAAGATTGCGGCGAGGTGCATTGTGCGGCTGGAGTTTGGGGTTCAGCCACTAAACGCGCTTTGATTAGAAAGGCTCTGTCCATTATTGCTCGCTGTTAATTAAATTTGATAAGCAGATGGTTGGTTGAGGCACGGTGCTGTTTAAAACAAATTTCACAAAAAACTGGCATTCTGTTTTCGTTCCCATCCATTAGGAGTTTTTTGTGCCACTCAAAAGAACCTTAAAGCGGCTCTTTTTCTTTCAGTGACATGTTTGTAATGACTGTTTGACGAGCGCCGTCGAGTGCACACAATGCCAACTAATAGATTTCTGCATCAAGGGAATCAAACCTGCATTCAGCCACACTTCTGCTGCTTTTCTCCTTCTTCAGACGGATTCAAACGCCATCGCAGCCAAAGACGATTAACCGCGCCTGAATGAATTAAGCGCCGTGAATCCTGTGGACTGCTTTTCTTCTCCTGAGTTTTAAGAATTGTGTTTGTTGATGGGATTGGGATTTAGGTTAAGATTGCAGACATAAAAATCAAGCTGGAAATTGTCTGCGTTTTGTCTGTCCAGTTTGACTTTATATTCAATCTTTATTTTTCATGAAGAGGGGAAAAAAAAATTATACACACACAACACACACTTTCACATGCACATCACCACCATCCCTCACACACAACATGCGCACACACACCCTCACTGATCACACTGTACAGATGCACCGCCCACATACCTGCTCCGCCCACACATACAGAATCACCAGCCACACACACAGATGCTCCGCCCACACATACAGATGCTCCGCCCACACATACAGAATCACCAGCCACACATACAGAATCACCAGCCACACATACAGATGCTCCGCCCACACACGTGCACATGGCCACATACCTGCTCCGCCCACACATACAGATGCTCCGCCCACACATACAGAATCACCAGCCACACATACAGATGCTCCGCCCACACATACAGAATCACCAGCCACACATACAGATGCTCCGCCCACATATAC
>MU204204.1:20644468-20660748 GCA_017309775.1 Paedocypris sp. Pulau Singkep
TCACCAGCCACACATACAGAATCACCAGCCACACATACAGATGCTCCGCCCACACACGTGCACATGGCCACATACCTGCTCCGCCCACACATACAGATGCTCCGCCCACACATACAGAATCACCAGCCACACATACAGATGCTCCGCCCACACATACAGAATCACCAGCCACACATACAGATGCTCCGCCCACATATACAGAATCACCAGCCACACATACATATGCTCCGCCCACACACGTGCACATGGCCACATACCTGCTCCGCCCACACATACAGATGCACCGCCCACACATCTCCACATGCCCACACACTTGCTCCGCCCACACATACAGCTGCCCCGCCCACACACACCTGCACGTGCAGCTTCCAACACACACACATATCCACCGCCCACACACACATGCACACACACGTTGTACTAAAACAGATTCTAGAGTTGCGCGGGTGTATTTTTTTTTCTTGCTGACAATCATAATCAAAACTTGTACGTCCAATAGCAAAATGCACATCATTTGGGAAAACATCCCACAAATTGTCCAAAGCGCCGCTTGTCGCGAAGCCATTAGATTAAAGAGGCACGACGTGGGTTTTGCAATTTGTGTGTAAAATGAAGACTGTCTGTTGGCATTTCCGTCGGAGCATGACGACGCATTGATAAGCACATCAGCGCTACGCTTTGAATATGAAACCGCGCTTTAAGCGAACGCTACGCCGCGGATGTTTCATAATCCTCGGACGTTCTGATTGAAGCTGCAATTTGGAGAGCGACACGAGGAGCTAGCGCTATCTAGCATTCAGCCTCATCAACCATCATCGCTAGCTAGCGTTTAGCCCACATGATGAATTGTTTCACAAATGCCTCCTAATCCATAGCTTTGTACATAAAATCTTGTTGAGAAAGATAAGCAACGGTTTTCGCTAGCTGTGAGGTAAATCACACTGCGAATCACCAGTGATAATTTTGACCAATATTTTCTATTTAGTCATAGTCTTTGGACTAAAACACCAAAGTTTAATCTCAAATTTAGTCTAACTAAAGTTTAGATTTGGTCCCAAATTAGTCATCTTAATTTTTTTCAGTTTTAATTTAATCAGTCTAATTTTAGTCGACTAAATACCACAACATTTTAGTCGACTATATTTCCGTATAGATTTGGTCAACAAAAATATAGGTGCTATTTATTCTAAATGTTTACTAAAGTTGCTATGTCTAAGCAATCTGAATACGTAGTTAATTATGGACATATAAAATTTATATAAAGATTTGGAAAAAAAATTTTTTTCTGGAACTTATTTTTATGAGCTCTTCTTTCAATCAGAATAAATGTATTCTCATGAATGAAACCTCAACAAAGAGGCTATTAAATACAGTGAAATAAAATAACGGTACTATAACAATTTAATTGCATCAGTAACAAAAAGAAGTTTCATCTGTAGATGGCGCCTCAGGTGTGTTGTATTTTTTCCCATGATTGTTGCTGCCATAGTTGCACAGATAGGTTTTCTACGGTTGCTTTGAATGTAAAGTGAATCTATATATCTGAAACGTTATTGAAGAAGCTACTCGCCTCCCCCAGGCTCCGTGTCCTGATTGGTTCTCTTTGTGTTTGCACCCGCCTTTCTCCACAAGCTCGGATTATGATTGGATGTCGTCTCGAAAGGCAGTTTAGTTTCGTTTTTATTCATTGACGAAAGTGTCAATACATTTAGTTAAAGTTTTCGTCCCTGAGCGGGGGTTTTTATGTAGTTCTCATAACAGTGATAATTTCGTTGACTAAATCTTTTCGTCATCGTCTTAGTCAACGACACTTTTTCCTGGATGGAAACGTTTCAGTTTGACTTTATTTTCAATCTTTATTTTTCATGAAGTGTAAAAAATGATACACGAAGAAAAAATTTCATTGATGACGAAATTATTTAGTCAACGAAATTAACACTGCGAATCACATATTGCCGCATAGACAATAAACCGATTCTCAGCTAACCAGTTCTGATACGCGATCAATGCCTCAGCAATCGTCAAACGCAGCGTCTGCGAAGCCGTTTTGCGTCTGGTAATTGAAAGCATTCTCTCGCTGTGGGCCGGTCCTGATAACCAACATCATTAAGCTGAAATTAAGAAGACGCGCTCTCAGAGATCGGACCCTTGGGATGCCGGGAGGTGGGCCTGGGTCACGCTTGCTAATCTAGACCCCAGTCTTGTTTAGTTTTAAGTCGTTAAACTACAGTAATGACTAATTTCTCATTCGCGCACGCATCACGCCAGAGACGGCGAATTTTAATAATGAAAAAAAAAGCCCGCGATTTGAAAACGTCGCGCATGAAGGAGCGAGGAGCTCGATAATTGTGTGAGGTAATTCAGAGGCGCATTAATAAAACAATACAGAAACATTGCGAAATCGCTCGAGATAAAGCGCATTTGCATAATTCATTAGGATTAATCAGACCACAACACATGCAGCGACTTCCTGGTGGATGCGGCGAGCGCGCAGACGTGATCCCTGGAAAGACTTTTTGTGAGTTGCAAACAATCGTGTAAATCTAGACTCGGATCCTGGAATTCACCTCTTTGTACCTTTTAACCTCATTAGCGCTGAAACAAATCTTCAGAGTTTGCATCTATAATGCGACATTAATATTAAACGCTTGCGTTCTCTCTCCCGACGTGGATTCTCTTCATGTTCTTTTGTTGATAGCAGTTGCGAAAGAAGGAAATGCAGTTGTGCTGTAGCTGACTTGATTTAATTGGCCTAAACACACACACACACACACACACACACACACACTCACACACACTCACATATATATCCATTCACAAATCAATCTTCTATCTATCTATCTATCTATCTATCTATCTATCTATCTATCTATCTATCTATCTATCTATCTACCTACCTATCCATCCATCCATACATCCATCCATCCATCTATCTATCTATCTATCTATCAATCCATCTATCCATCCATCCATCCATCTATCTATATATCTATATATCTATCTATCCATCCATTCATCCATCCATCCATCTATGTCCATTTATTTATCTATCTATCTATCTATCTATCTATCTATCTATCTATCTATCTATCTATCTATCTATCTATCTATCTATCTATCTTTCTATCTATCTATCTATCTATCTATCTATCTATCTATCTATCTATCTATCTATCTATCTATCTATCTATCTATCATCCATCCATCCATCCATCTATTCATCCATCCATCCATCCATTTTTCCGTCTATCTGTCTGTATTTATATCTGTGTGTCCATTTTTCCATCTATCCATCTTTACTATACGTAGTCTTTTGCAGACATTTGTTAAATACCTCTTTTTCTCAGTATCTTCGCAGTCGTTTATTCAGGTCTTTGTTTTCTACATGTAAGCAGAAAGCCGTCGACGAAATCACAAACCATCTGCATGTTCTTCATGCGGATGAGAAGCGCAGCTTTCCCCTCTGTGGAAATCAAGTGAGCCTTTCAAATTAGCATTTCTCCTCGACACTCGTCACCGCCTCACAACGTTTTAAACGTCTTAAAGCGATTATCAGTGCTCGAGTCCCATCAGCGATGACTAAACTCTGCACGCTTAAGGTGTGGATGAGGCGTAACCAGGAGTCTGGATGGGGATAGAGAACATGTGCAACTACACCAACGTGAAGTAAAACACAAAGTTACCACACGATCCTGACCCGGTCATGTAAAACACAGGAGTAAATGGACTTCATTACTTTACTTATGGAATTTTGTCTACTTTGTACTTGTATTGAATATCAAAAACTTTTACTCTCTACTCTTTACTCCCTGTACTCTTTACTCCACTACATTTGAATGGACACTCACCGTTAAGTGTTACAATGTGATTGTGCGTGACATGTCGGCATTTTTTTCTACCGCGGTTAAATTCTTGGGCGTACTGGATGCTAGTAATGAGTATCAAGTGAACTCTTTTGAACATTTGACTTTTACTGAGATTGTTTTTTTTTTTATCAATTTTGTTCTGATATTTTAAACATTGAGACGTTCCGTTTAATTTATATATTAGGAAATACAACCTCAAAAATAAACAATTTCTTGTTTCTTGTTTTCTTTGTTATTTTAAGCCTAAATTCAGTAAGTAAAATACTTGAGTTCTTTTAAGATTGGATACTTTACGACTTTTACTCAAGTCTTCTTGAAATTGGTGACTTGTATTTTTCTAATTGTCAAATGTACATTATACAACATGCAATGAAATGTATTTTACAATCGTCCAGCATTTAAACATGGGGTAGGGATTGAGTGCGAGAAAGAGATACAATAAAAAGATAAGAGATGAAAATACAAAAAAATTTCAAGGAACAAATATGAAGATGAGAAACAGATAAAAATATAAGTACAATACAAAGCAAAATACAAAAGTATACAATACAAAATACAAAAAAATACAAAAGTAAATACAATAGTTTTCAGCTACTCTCAGGGGTGTAGAGAGTACCGGACAGCCATACTTGAGTAAAAGTACAGATACTTACTGTAAAAATTACTCCAATTCAAGTAACAAGTCACCAATTTCAAAAAGACTTCAGTCAAAGTACCTAAGTATCCAATTTTAAAAGAACTTAAGTATTAAGAAGTATTTTTATTCGTGCTCAATATAGGCCCAAAAAAAAAAAGAAATGTGAAAACAAACTATTGTTTTCTAATACAAAAGCAGAATTTAACCTCTATGTTTGAAAACTGGTCGAACAAAGTAGACAAAAAAAACAAAAAGTCAGTCTCAATCACTTAAATTTGCAAGTAGGTATAAAATAAAATGATTAATCTGATTAGTAAATTATATTTTATATGTATTATATAAAGTTATATATTATATAATACTTTTGTGTTTACGCCCCTAATTCGCGTTTACTAACGCGGTTTCTAATTCACAAATTACCTTCAGCAGCCTAAAGATGGCGATATTCACCTCGTCCGCCCAAGAAATTAACCGCAGTATAAATTGATTCCGTCTTGTCGCGCACAATCACAATGTAACGAGTAGCGATAAGTGTCAGTTCAAATGTAGTGGAGTGAAAAGTACTGCTACTCAATCACAAACGCAGTGGAGTAGAGAGTAAAAGTTGCTTATATTTTTGATACCCAGTCCAAGTACGAAGTAGCCAAAAACATACTTAAGTAAAGTAACAAAGTACATTTACTCAAGTACCTCACACCCCTGGCTACTCTTTACAACTCAGATTCTGACCCTCACGACCCTTCACTTCCTGTTTAAAAAGCAAGTTGCCGTGTTTGTCGAGACGTCTTGGCTGGTCCTACACGACTTCAGCTGGTGGTTTCTTCTGAAGCGGAGGAGATGTGCTGTGAGGCATGAAATGAGACGGCGAGATGACTGCGGCGGGCTACAGCTGCGATGCGAAGGCCTTTAGGAACCGCGTGGGTGAGTTGCAGGGATTCGTCTTACACAAACAGCAGCTGGTGGCTTGTCGAGCTGCACCTTGACAACACGAATTAGTTTGAAAGAGTGTCAGAAACGGGGAACAGAATTAGATTTTTTACCTGGTAATGAAAGCCGACAGAAGTTAATAAAGCCGCTCTGGATCTGGAGAAGGCCGGAGTCAAGCTGGAGGAGAAGAGCGGGGGAACAATGGCGTCACGTTCGTCTGATTGCTCTCCATGTCCAGATATTGTCTTCTGATCACAGGCTAGAAGTTTGTTCATGACTAAATGTATTTTATCGTCAGTCTTGACTGAATTTCATCCTCTTGCTTCTTTCATTCTTCCTTTCAGTTTTTGGCCCACCTTCTCTCTCTCTCTTGAGTCCACAATATTCTCAACATGTATTTGATGGATTTCAATTATTTAGTTCTAGTACATAGTAGTAAATTCCTGTAAAACCATCTATCCATCCATCTCTTGTCTCTCCAAAGTTTCAGTCATCCGTGTCTTTCCTTAAAAAGATCCACCCATCTCTCTCTCTCTCTCTCTCTCTTTCTCTCTCTCTCTCACTCTCTCTCTCTCTCTCTCTCTCTCTCTCATTCACTCTCTCACCTCTCTCTTATTCTATTCCTGTCCCTTTAATTTTCTTTCTCTTTCTCTCTCTCTCTCTCTATTTTTTTATCTTTCTCTTTCCCAGACTTTTTCTTTCTTGCCCCTCTCTCTCCTTCCATCTCTCTCTCTTTCATTTTCTCTCTCTGCACCCCCTACTGTATCTCCCTCTCTCAACTTTGATGAATTCCTATTACTCAGATTTAATAAATAGTAGCTTTTAGTTCAAAAAAAAAAAAAAACAACTTGTTTTTTTTCCGCCGACAAAGTAAAACAATTTTTAAATTAGAGGTGTGCTTCCGAAACCCTTTGTTCAAAAATAAAACCCTGCTTTATTCAGTATTGATGCGAGGTTTTCCGTGAGCAGTTTGGACCTTTAAAAGGCTTCTCGGCTTGAATATTGCGTGGAATAATGACTCACTTCCAGCCCGCGGCGTCTTTCTCGGCAGCTCAGGACAGACGCCATCACGTGTTGTGTGGCTTCTGCTGGCTCTCCTCAAGTAGAAGACGTGGAGCCGCTTCTAATCGGAGCTGCATTAACGCATCTGTCTCGCATTGTTGGAGATGGGACCACTCACTGCTTCATCTCAATCTTCTCCCACCACCCTTATTTCCTCACCTAATGAATGCAATGTTTTGTGAGGCTCCGTCGGCCTGTCGTGCCTGTGGAAGTTATCCTCACAACCTCATTCTCCGCATCGCCTCAATGCCCAGGGGTCAGGCGAGGGGGCTGCAGTCATTTAAAAAGGAAATTATCTTTTGTGATTTCTTTTCTAAAAACGTCGGAGAGCCGAAGTATGAATAAGGAGGAGAGAGAGAATATCAGAGACGAGGGAGAAAAACGGCTTCTTTCTTTTGAAACCTGTGAACAGGTTAATGGAAACTAGTGGCGGAATGACTTGATACCTATCTGCTCAGAAAGAGAGAAAGAGAGAGAGAGAGATAGAATGACTATTTGATGGCTTCCTAACAGCTTCTTTCTCCTTGGCCCCATTTCTTGATGTGCGCTCATTCTTATTTATTTATTTCTTCTGCTGGGGTAAATAGCTTCTTGGGGAAAGAGCCAATTTTGCCTAATGGGCAGGTTTCCATAAGGTGGGTCAGAACATTGATGTCTGGGCTGATGAGTTGGCAGGAAAGGTGAGCGCTCTCATTCGACAAGCTTCTCATTAGAAGATTCCCTCAAGAGAGGAGCATCAGTTTGAGATTTTTACTCTTGACGACTGTCAAAGATGCAAAGTAAACATGGCCCGTCATGGGATCTTTCTCTTTACCTTTATTCCCCCTGTCAGGTGACGCACATGATTTGGATCGGGATTGGTCGACATGCCTTTGAGCATCTGCTTGGTCGACTGAATACGCTAACGTTTTGATTCGCAGATGAAGATGCTGTCTAATTAGAATTAGACTTTAAAGGTACGTATCTTGAGGAGAAAGACGTAAGTGCTTTCCAGAATCTGTTCCCAGAAATAAAAGATTGTTAGCTTTTTTTTTTTTAGTCCGTTGATGAAAACGGTTTGACCTTGATTTGGTTCCTAGAATGAATTCCTGGAGTTAGTTCCCTTGAACGATGTCGACAAAAATAAGCTTTAAAATGCCTTAAACATTTAATATTAAGTAAGCTTGAAATGCGGATGAAAAAGGTTAAGTTGACATTTTCTAAGTGTGTGTGTGTGTGTGTGTGTTGCTCAACCAGATTTTTCCAGAACTAAAACCATGAAGTATGCAAACATCTCGCACACTTCCCGTATCTTTCTCTTTGCTCGCATGACATGTACTCATACGGCACTCTAAGGTTCTTCTTTGCTCTCTCAAAATGACTTTATACAGTGATGTTTTTTCTCAACTGTAACCGGCTGATTCGACTCCTCTTTTATCTACATTTCCTCTGTGAATAAAGTTTATTACTGAGGAGCTGTGAAGGAAACGGTTACAAGTTGGTCTCAGTCTGTGCTCACTCCTCTGTGATTTTGAAACTAACTTCAACCATCGTGTTGAGTGATTTATTACTAAAATACACAGCAGTTTAGGCAAAGAACCGGTCATAAAAGGTTTAGGCCTAACAAACGAGTTCTTGGAATTAGTTCCTAGAATGAGCATTAAACAAATTCTGTGCAAATAAAAAGAAAAATAGCACGGTAGCAGATCAAGCAGAACGTTACAACCGCACAATTGTCACACAATTGCTAAACAGCAAAAAACGTCTAGATTATTGTGTTGTGCACCAAATGAGCCAATCAGAAGTGTGCTCAGTGCGGGGTCTATTAATGATACGATTAATGAGTTAGTGAGTTTGTCAATAAGGCCACTAGGGACCGTCATGCACAGTCATGTGGGGGTCAGTGTCTTTCCCAAGAAACCAGTCGGATTCAGGATTCCCTCTATAACTCTTGGCTTGAGTATTTATTCGACAATGCGACAATTTTTGAAATTGTTGTGCTTGATGAATTAATACTACTATTTTGGCGAACAGTTCCAGTCTGCACAACATGACCTTGATCAAATACAAAAATAACTGTTTAGAAATAGGTGATTAAACATGAAACCCTTGCAGCAAAATTATAAGCAAGCTTGTCCTTAATAGTACAAACAAAATAGCTGTGTAAATATCAGAAGTGTGAAGAGTACCTGAAAACCACATTTGAGTTAAAGTACGGACGCCGTACGGTACAAATTGCTCCATTACAAGTCACCAACTCCAAAATGACGAGTGCAACTTGTAACGTGTCCAATTTTGGAATATTTTACTCATTGAATTTAGGGTCAAAAATACAAGAAACATTTTATTTAATTTCTAACTTTAGGGTTTTTTTTTTTTGTAATATAGGAATGGAACTTAACGCATCAAGGTTTCAAAATGGCAGAGCAAAATATATTAAAAAAATAACAAAAAGTCAACGTGTCAAACAAATGTGCAGAAAAGTGCAAGTGCTAATTTAAAATCACACGATTTAGCTCACCAATAGCATCCAGTACCTTCATCATCCTGCAGATGGCGACATCACTTCATCTGCTGTAGAAATGAACCGCGATAGAAAAAGATGCCGACTTGTTGCGCACAATAACATTGTAACGAGTAATAATAAGTGTCCATACTCAGTCATAAATGTAGTCAAGAAGAGATTAAAGTTGATTAAAGAGATTAAATCTTTAGAGATTGAAAGAACAAAGCCAATTTACTCAAGTACTTCTCTGGTATAAATCAGAGCATAGTTATGCGTGTCTTTGTAGTTGCAGCAGAATTACACACGTGGTTACTTACACTTGGTACGTGCAGTATAATGAGCATCTCGCGACTCGCCGTAGTGGCGCGCTGGATCTGTATTCGTTACCCATAATCACCATCAAGTCCCTCTACGGGCAACAGGCTGCAATTTATCATCCAAAGCAATAAAGGCGAGGACTCCCACCGAAGGCTAGAGGCTTATTCAAGCTCTCAAAGCCCTTTGAGTTTGCAGGAACCTTCTAGAGCAGATGCTGCTCACTAATTATGTGCTGTAGTGCGGTGCCCAAATGCCCAGTGCTGTCGTCTGGTGAGAGACCTGGTCATCCACGTCTCAGATGGCGCTGGAGGGCACTGGCTTCCATCTGTGTGGGACCCTGCAAAGGCCAGTGGACGTACCCAGACAAGCTACTGGTTCCATCCTTCAGATCAGGCCGTTAGCGTCCGTGGGTAATTAGCAGATGCTATTTTCACGCCCGCAGCAGCTCGTCAGCGGCGTCTTTGTCTCGGTGTGACATTGTGTTTGGACATGTGGCCTGACGCGATGAGAATATGGTCAGTTTTTGCTCTTTTCAATCTCGAGACAAACTTGAACTGCGCCATTTGAGAAGGTTGAGCGGACAAAGTGCCCGTACTTTTTTTTTTTTGTGGCACAGAGTGGCACATGCTGGAACAGTGGCACATTCTGGAAATGTTTCATATCGTGTTTTTTTTTAAATGGTGTGAGTTTTCGAGAGTTTATCTTTGGGATTTTGTAGGTCGTCATTGCAAAATAGTAGTCTACATGTTACTTCAGTGTGTAAAGGCATCGCATTTTGTTAAATATTAAAAAACATGTGTAAATTTAATGGAAAAAGCATTTAATTGTCCCACAGTGGAGAAATTGCATGTCACAACAGCAGTTATAATTACATGTATATAAAAACTTCTATATGAAGAGTAAAAAGGCAAATAAGCATGAATGCATTAGCATAAACATAAGTAACACTGCACACGCTATACACAGCTTGCAAACATTCATCCATTTTCAATTAGCTTTTTCGTTTCTGGGTCACGAGGAAATGGAGCCAATCGCAGACTGATCTGGGCCTGAATAACTGAACACACAATCTCAATTATTGTCAAAAATAATTTTATTGTTCGAATCAATTTTAAATGTTGTCGTTGGACCAGCAAAAGGCTAAAAATAAACCTGTTAGAACCTTAACCTGCAGCTTTAACATTTTTGATCAAACAAGTTACTTAAAATGTTGATGATGTCTCTAATGGTAAAAGTAACATTGTTGATCTTACAATTATAATAATAACTTCTAATGTTTAAATAATGCAATTACGTTTTACTGAATTAAAGATAAGGATACAACATGTTTTTTTCAACATTGTTGCCTTCCAACTTATTTAGTCATATTTCATTTAACGTTTTGGATTTGTTGATAATGTTACGCTTGAAAACAAGTTTAGACTTTTTATAATGTGGCAAAATGAATATTCAATTAAATGATACTTGGAAACATTAATACAAATCTGAAATCTCAGATGCATACATTTAATATAAACTTAGTGTTGAATTATCCATTTGTGGGTTGATAGTTGTGAACTACAGTGGAATAATGTACCATCTCATGCTTTATTTATTATACACTGAAAAGAAAACTGAATATTAAGTTGAAGCTCAATAGAAATTAAAGTAGCAATTGGTAAATCAGAAAGCTCAGATGAAACTGTAAGTTGTAAATCATCTTGCTCCTCCCAAACATTTGTCTGTAATTGTTCTTGATTTTAAATGAACTTCTCAAGCAAAATCTTTTTCTTGGAGTCAAGAGTCAAAAGAGCATTCAAAAGCTTTTCAACAAATGACTTTTATTATGACACACACACATATTTATTTATTTATTTTTTTTAATTTAATTTGTTTTATTTTTTACTGTTCTCTCTCTGGTGAGCTCGTCTCATTTAGAGATGTGAATAATTCAGGAAGGGAATGAAAAGCTCCGAAGAGCTGGTGGTCTCATAGCTGTACCTGTGTTCCACTGTAAACTGGGAAAATACGAGGAGTTTCATACCTGAGCGCAAACATTTATTTAATAGACAATATTTAATGGACAAAGCTTTAAATACAGAAGCACTGGTAAAGGTAAAAACCTCAAAGAAAAAGATTTACTATTTTATATTTAACTAAAATATATTGTTAACAACGCTTAAAATTAAAGTATTTATATTAATACTACTAGTTATTTGCTGTTTTAAAATTAAATTCAAAAATTCAAAAATGATTTAACCCCGGTAGGTAATTTTACAGTAATAAAGTACTGTAATTCTAAAACACGGGCTAACTTTCAAATTTTACATTTTAGAAAGACACAATTACTTACATTAAAAATGCTGTAGAAAGAGAGAGAATGGGAGAGATGAAGGACCATATGTGTGGAATGAATGAATGAATGAATGAATGAATGAATGAATGAATGAATGAAAATAACTATTTGTCTGCTGAAAATGAAAAATTGTTTAATGAATAAGCGGGAAATTGCATCTCAACGGCAGAAAGAGTAAATAAAGAAGAATAGAGAATTTATACATAAACAATACGAAATAAGAAAATATACATGCAAAGGAAAAGGAGAGGTAGTGTAGAGAGAGAGAGAGAGAGAGAGAGAGAGAGAGAGAGAGAGAGAGAGAGAGAGAGAGAGAGAGAGAGAGAGAGAGAGAGAGAGAGATAGATTGTAGACAGAGAGAGAGAAAAATTTTAGACAAACAGAGAGAGAGAGAGAGGGAGAGAGAGAGACATTGAGAAATAGATAAAAAGAACTATTTGGGTGACAGAGATACTGTAAAGAGAGATAATGTGTTCTTTCATCATCATCATCATTACTGTTATTTCGAGTTGAGTGTCAGCGCTCAGCGAGGAATCTGCAGGCGACAGGAAGTGACACGTCTGGACGGCAGGTAAACACCAGAAACAAAGCTTCCACTTTCCAGCGCGTAATTCTTCTCATTCGTGACGGCCGGACCCTCGGAGCCCCCTCATCCTTCTTCTCGTTTTCTTTAATGATCCAATCACTCATTCAATCAGCTATTTGATCATAATGTCAAGTACCGACGTGATCCAAATGGCGATTACCGGTGTGTATGGATTCCGTGTCGGGCTCCACGCGTGACATTCAGTTTATCAGGCTGAGACACGCAGTAATGAGCAGCAGAAATGATGCATGTGCCTTCAGAGTCTCACGTCTATGTGACCAGACTGGGATCCCACACTGCCGGACCACTTCTGCTCCGTCTAATCACATCCTGTGGGACAGCCAGACACAAGACAAGACCAGTGTGTGTGTGTGTGTGTGTGTGTGTGCGCAGAAGAATAGGTTTTTGTGTGTGTGTGTGTGTGCGCAGAAAAATAGGTTTGTGTGTGTGTGTGTGTGTGTGTGTGCGCGCGCAGAAAAATAGGTTTGTGTGTGTGTGTGTGTGTGTGTGTGTGCGCAGAAGAATAGGTTTTGTGTGTGTGTGTGTGTGTGTGTGTGTCTGTGTTCTTAGATCTGTATGTACTTAGATGTGCAGAAGGGATACAGTATTACGTGTGTGTGTAATTGCGAAAGAGTAGTTTAAAAACAATCTTTAGTCATTTTTGTGTGTAGGTGGCAGATTGTGTGTGAGTGTGAATGTGTGTGTTGTATGTAGGAAATATACTCGGAACTTGTGTGTGTGTTAGTATGTGTACAGAAATGGTGGAGACAGGTGGCAAACTGTGTGTGTGTGTGTCTGTGTGTACTTAAATGTGCAGATCGTATTAAGTTATTGTGTAGTTTGTGAAAGTATAGTTATTTTATAAAATAAAGGAGTAATTATTAGTGTGTGTGTAGGTGGCAAATTGAGTGTGTGTTTGTGTGTTGGATGTAGGAAATATACTCAGGACATTAGTGTGTGTGTGTGTGTGTGTGTGTGTGTGTTAGTACGTGGACAGAAAAGATATGGATAGGTGGCAAGCTGTCAGTGTGTGTGTATAAAATTGTGTATTGAGGCTTTTCTCACTGTGTTTTTAGTGTACAGATGAAGACAGTATTTTTTAAACGTGTGTGTGTGTGTGTGTGTGTGTGTGTGTGTGTTTGCTGAAACCATAGAGATGTTTATAGTGTATGTGTGTGTGTGTGTGTGGCAATCAGTTGGTGTGTGTGTGTGTGTGTGTGTGTGTGTGTGTGTGTGTGTCTTGAGAATTTCTCAAAATGGCAGTGGCAGCAGTCTCACTCTGGCTTGGCACGGTTCGGTATTGGTAACCATTTTTAATTTCCCATCAGGCCTCTTGCGGAGATCGATTTGTGCTCTCGATGTAACTCATTAATTAGCTGCGATGCATTTCTGACGACGAGGAAAAGTCCAAATAGTGGTTTGCAGAAATGTATATTTACAGGAGAACAGATGGTCTACAATAATAATAACGAAGAAGCTGTTAGATGGGGCGTGTGGGGAGGAGTGTGTGTGTGTGTGTGTGTGTGTGTGTGTGTGTGTGTGTGTGTGTGTGCACGGTTGACCGAGACACTTTCCTAAAGGATCCAACATGTTGTATACCAACACAAAAATATATAGTTCTGTAAAATCTTTTAATAAAAAAGATAATGTCTCAATTGACACTTTTTTCCTCGCTCATCTTTTCTGTCATTTTCGCAGATCATTAAAAAGAGAAAGTTAAATAAAGGAAAACAAAAAGTTCAGTAGCTCCAGAAAGTTAAATAAAGATGAATACAGTTAAAAAAATTAAAAGAGGTTAAAATTTCAATCATAAAAATGTACCACGCCACAATCAAGAAAACCAACCAGACAATGCTTCTCATAGAAATTTGAGTATAAATTTTATCATTTTTCCCCGCAGACTTCCAGAAGTAATTATTTTTTGAAAATTTGAAAAAAAAAAAAAAAAGAAAAAAAAAATCAACAACAACAATTTTTCCAAATTTGGAGCAGCTCCCCTAGTGGTAACTGTAATGTAAACACCATGTAGCGAATAAATGCTCCCACCTGGTGATCCAATTATGTATTACAAGTGTATTCATTACGTTTTTTTAATGTTAAATAATTTTTTTTAATTTAAGTCCCTGTAAACTGACAATAAACAAATTGTATCACTGGTGATACAAAAAACAATAAAGGGGAAAAGTAATAAAAAAAATCAATCCCCGGTTCCCCTGAACACATTTGGATGGGTGGAAACTGGAAACGCGTGGAAACCACGTAAAGAACATCAATAAAATCTACACAGCACGGCTTGACTAGACATCCTTGCCTCTCATTTCTGTGGTTATTAGATGCTTTTACACAAACAACTACATTAAACGTTAAATTCCAACTTATATGTCCCCAGCGGATTGGAACTCTTTGGAGTTGCATACATCAGCTCTATTGATTGAGCTACAGAAGCCACTATAATGTTTTAGATGTCCCTGTAGGAGTCTAGAAGCAGTGGATGAAACAAAGCCACATCTGCACATGACGTTCTTGTATTTGGACAAAGGTTGCAGAACTTTGGTCCAGCATTTGATCTCTGATGCAGATGAGTGGGCTGGTTTCAGGTTGGGTTTGGTTCGGAATGTTATTTACTGTCATCGGTTTAAGCCGTAATGAGCTTTTTTCCCCCTCCTTTTTGACTTATGAATAAATATTCCCGATCCCTGTGTAAAATGGGTTTGTTTGTGGCTTGACAGCAGAGCCGCATGACGATCCAGACCTCTTCAACGTGAGCCTCAACACCACTAACAATTATGTTGACTATTGACTTTTCTCGGCGAAGGTGTGATCAATTGGCGTGAAAGTAATGACATCGCTTGTTGTTGTGACCCGTTCAGTGAGCAGGCAATTTATTTTTGGTGACAGAGGACTCATGAGAGACGACAGGTCGTCAGAGGTTTGGCAGCGATCAGAGAAGAGCCGAGCATCGAGACGCTCACCTATTAGACGCAATTACTTCTTCTGATTGACTTGCTGAAGTCTGCTCCTCCAAGCAGAGGCCTTCCACTCCAGAATATTCACGTCTTGAAGCAAACGCTGCCAGTGAACCTATGGCACAGCTCGGGTAAGGAAGCATCTCATTTCATCTGGAGCTCACGGCACGTGGGGTCTTCAAAAGATCAGCGTCATTTTGCATTGTGATTGGCTTGTGCAAGTATGTACGTATATACTGTATATAGGAAAGCAGGAAAACCAAAGACACAAAATAACCTGCCGCAAAGGACAAATTTGCACCAGGCTCACAAAAGTGACCAGACAATAAAACAGTGGGCAATATTCAAAATCATCAAAAAACTTATAAAACCCAAATCTGAATTGAAGCAGAAGAAAATTAACCAATCTTACCTATAGAAAAAACATTCTGGAGGTATTTGAAGTTTTTTAGATTATAATCTCATGAATATGAGATTTATTTTTTTTAGGTAAATTTATAAAAGCTCTAAATGTTGCCCAACTAAGTCATTCGCTTAGAGACGTAACAAACAGTCACCCAAACTCTGCTCCAAGTCTTCTCTCAAAGACAAAAGTTGAAAACATATTTTTTGTTTGGATATTATATTATTATCACTATATTGTCGCAAATATGGACTTCACTTCCCATGTTCCCGTGTTTCTGTTCACGTCTGGTGTGTCATCCTCCCCTGTTAGCAGTTCCACCTGTTCTTCATCTGTCTTGTTATTTAAGTCTTCACCCTGCCTTAGTTCATTGTCAGTCATTAACGTTGCACTTCGTCTGTCCTGCTGTCCTCTGTAAGTTTATCGTCCTGTGATCGTCATTAAATGTCCGTTTGATGTCACCTCGATCCCTGGCTCTTCGTCTCGTCACCTTCGTCCGTCCGGGATCGTAACAGAATGACTGACCACTACCGCGCCAGCCGTGGGAGTTGGAGAAGACGTGCACAGAACCGCGCTCGCGTACGCGGCCAGCGCACCGTTGGACAGATGCCGGACGCCCTTTGCGAATTCGGACTGATTGACGATCGCTTCCGCGATTCCGGATCTGCTGGACGCGGCCGCCGCGAGTGAGGAAA
>MU204204.1:20660848-20673348 GCA_017309775.1 Paedocypris sp. Pulau Singkep
GGGGCTTGGTCTCCTCCTCTTAGGCCTGTGGACCCTTCACCCTCATCCTCAGACTCTCACCATCAGTCACACCACTCCAGGTCCATCCGTGGACGTCGTCAGGCTCCATCGTCTGGTCGGCTCGACTTCCTCCACTCAGCCCTCGGAGATCGCAGGCGTTATCCGCTCCTCCATCTGCGAGTCGGTGCTCCTGCCTTCTAGCTCCACCCCGGTCTTCACTCCCTCAGCATCGCCTCGGTCCTTCTTCACACCTCCTCCCCCCTCTGCTGTCCCACGTCGAGGAGTGCCAGCTGTTGGACCCTTCGGGTTCGGTTTTGGCCCTCCATGGCCAGATTCGGATCCTGCAGCCTGGCGCTCCCTGATGTCATCTACGGCGTCGGGAGCCGCCTAGGAAAGGGGGGACCTACTGTCGCAAATATGGACTTCACTTCCCATGTTCCCGTGTTTCTGTTCACGTCTGGTGTGTCATCCTCCCCTGTTAGCAGTTCCACCTGTTCTTCATCTGTCTTGTTATTTAAGTCTTCACCCTGCCTTAGTTCATTGTCAGTCATTAACGTTGCACTTCGTCTGTCCTGCTGTCCTCTGTAAGTTTATCGTCCTGTGATCGTCATTAAATGTCCGTTTGATGTCACCTCGATCCCTGGCTCTTCGTCTCGTCACCTTCGTCCGTCCGGGATCGTAACATATATATTATATTAACATCACTATAATCTACACCACTAAAAGAAAGTAAACGTAGATGCACATGCTAAAGTCTCTGTGCGTCAAGTTTGTGCTATGATGCGTTCCCCAGATCATGAACCCAAAAGTTGTACATCCTGCGACTTACACTGTAAAAAACACATTTCTGCAAAAAAGTGATATTCTGCTTTTGAGTGGAGGTTTCCAACAGCATACTGTAAAATTATGTCTTACCCTTTATTGTTTTATTATTTTTTCAATTTACAGTGAAATACCGATTTATAATCCATACATTACAAACATTATTTTTACAGCATTTCACTGTATTTTGCTGAAAAGTCGATTTATAGGTAGTTTGACAGTCTATCTGAATTATCAGCTAGAGCTGCAAAGTCTAATATAAAATAATTTATATTAATATAATAATTAATATAATAATTATACTAATATAAAATATTAGTATAATAGTTTTTTTAGTATTAATTATTTAGTTTTATTATTAGTATAATTAGTATAAAAAAAAAATTTTCCCATTAAAGTGTGTACTTTCGTTTTAATTTACGATAACTACGGAAGAACTAAGGAAACGCTTGAGAGTGCAAAAAAAAAGACTTTTACTCCAGCACGAGATTGTATTTGTCCGATAACCCTCTCCGAGAGAGCTGCGAGATAACAGGCTGGCGAGATAATAGATCAGATTGATGAGCACAGAGACGCAGTTTCCTCTTTAAAATGAACTCTTCTCTCTCTTCCCCCACTCACATCCACGTCGGCTGTGACACAGATGAATAGGCCGGTGGCGGACAGGGAGGAAAAGTCTCCCTTACTTCTCACACAGCTCCGGAGAACAGAAAACAATCAGTCTCTGTGCCCGCTCCCACCATCCTCTCCGCCTTGACAACCACTTGATTCCTCCATTTTACAACTGTTTTTTCTGCCTTTCCCTATTGCCCTCGAACGAGTCAAATTTTTACTTCGCTTTGTTTAATTCTGTGATGCTGCGTGGCTGCATCACGTGTATTTGACTGTGGAAATAATCCAAACATTCGTGGGATTCTAGTCGCCGATCTAAATACCAAAAGTCTAAAACTACTAATCATGTGTACGTTTATTTATATAGCGCTTTTCTTAGTTCCAGACCAATGCTAAGTCGCATTGCGCAAATAGGGGGAAAATAGTCTTTATAGAAAAAAAAATATCCATTGTTCATTTATGTATAAAAAATTAGGAAAAGAGTCAGCTAAAAAAAGAAAAATTGTTCAGCTTATTCTAATCATCTATAATCAACAAGTTGGATTTGTAGGTATGGATGATATCAGAAATAAAAAGTCTTGGTCACATGTGTTTAGAATGACTCGGAAAGTCATTTTATGCAGTCAATGTAAAAATTGTAGCTGTAATGTAAAGTGGCTTTGGCAATTTTTTTATATGCAAATGAGCATTTTTTTTATATGCTCTTTCAGAAATAGTGGATGTAATTAAAAAAAAATTCTGGTTAGTGGGATAAAACAAAGTTGTTCAATAAAGTAATTCATTCATTCATTCATTCATTCATTCGTTAAATTAAAAATGCCAAACCTCACTTGATCATGCAGACAAACTTGAATCAAATCACATTTATTTACATGCAGTGTAAAGTTTCTTTAGCAAGTTGTTCAATATTTTTTCAATATTTATATATGAATAATAACTATAATTCAAATATTAGTTGTTCATTATTTAGACATGCAAATTACTTAGAAACACAAATTTCAACACTTCGTCAAAATGCGAACAGCCTATGGCGAAAGATTCAGCTTTTCACAAACATCGGAACATTTTTGCCCCTTTTTCGTTTCTAACATGGGCACGAGAGAATCCTCACGTATGGCGTTTTGGTTTTAATTAGACTTCAGCGCGGCACTACGCGCCCGACACGAGGACCAAGCTTGGGCGCTGGCGTTCAGAGCAGTGAGTGGATAAAAGTCGTTTTCGCTAATTCCATCGCTGTCTGCTTACATTTTTATCCTCATTACTCTGCGTGAGAATACGTGAGCGCCTTCCCTGTTGTGCTCACGAGCTGACAGGGACTGTTTCGGGTGAGAACGCTTCAGTTTGTGTGGCACTGCAGAAATTGCGGATGCCGAGTCGGAATGAGAATGAGCGAGAGAGGTAGAGAGAAAGTGAGAGAGAGAGAGAGATGCTGTTCTGGAATGCTAACGACACCTCGCCTCACCCTCCTCGGAATGTTTCAAAACAAAAAAAAAAAAGGACTCTGCGGCACTTTGGAACATTGGCAAAGGAATTGAAATGAATGGTTTGCCCCAGAGCTCTTAAGCGTGTGACCTTCAGTGTTCTGTCATGTACTTTTCACATGAGAGAGGCCTGTGAATTCCAATATATTCCAATAAAGCGCTGTGAATAAGAATTAGAGCCGGGGAGAAACATTCGATATTCTTTCTCTGTATTTTTTTTTGTCAAAAGGTTGCATGACCTTGTTTAACTGCTGGACGGAGGTTCCCAAAAACGTTGTGTAAGAATCCTGATCCGGAAAGTGCTGGAATGTTGAATTGGCTTGTTTATTGTAAATGCCGCTTCAGAAAAGTTGCAAGGGTGGTAGCAGACTGGTAGCAGCAAGTTTTGAAAGGTACTTGAGTAAATGTACTTCGTTACTTTACTTAAGTATGTTTTTGGCTACTTCGTATAAAAAATATAAGCAACTTTTACTCTTTACTCCACTGCATTAGTGATTGAGTAGCAGTACTTTTCACTCCACTACATTAGAACGGACACTTATCGTCACTCGTTACATTGTAATTGTGCGCGACAAGCCGGAATCGATTTATACCGCGGTTAATTTCTTGGGCGGACGAGGTGAATATCGCCATCTTTAGGCTGCTGAAGGTAATGGACGCTATTTGTGAATTAGAAACCACAAGAACGCGAATTAGGGGCGTAAAAACAAACATTTAATATATAATTTACTAATCAGATTAATCATTTTATTTTATATCTACTCACAAATTTAAGTGATTTTTTGTGAATGTTGTTCTTTTTATCTACTTTGTTCTACCAGTTTTCAAACATTGAGGTTAAATTCTGTTTCTGTCTTAGAAAACAATAGTTTGATTTTCACTTTTTTTTTGGGCGTATATTGAGCACGAATAAAAATACTTCTTAATACTTAAGTTCTTTTCAAATTGGATAATTTGCTACTTTGACTTGAGTCTTTTTGAAATTGGTGACTTGTTACTTGTAATGGAGTAATTTTTACAGTAAGTATCTGTACTTTACTCAAGTATGGCTGTCCGGTACTCTCTACACCCCTGAGTATTGTTGTATCACTTGAGCGGCATGATGGCGTAGTGGATAGTGGTAGCTGTGCCTCACATAAGGAAGACCCAAGTTTTGAGCGCAAGTTATAGTGTAGGAGCTATTTCTTGCTTGATAACATTTAGGTGATATCAATGCTTCTTTGTTTGCCATTTTGTTCAATTCATTTATTTCCGATCAGATTTTATTTTGAAAGAGAATAGGCGTGTCCCACATATTTAAGATGGCCCCAACTAAACCTATAAGGTAGAACAAAATAAGGTTGTTTGACAAATTGTTACAAGCCAAAATCCAAAGCTAAGACTTGGACTCCAAAGCCAAAACTCAGACCCTTAAGCCAAAGAATTTGAAAGATATCAGGATATCAGTTTTCTTTTGTTTTTTTTTTTACTATTCACCACCTGCCTGCTAATATGCTAATATGCTAGCTTTCATCTGGACTTCATCAATCTACTCACATGATTCTCAATAAAGGTATAAACATTTCATTGTGAAAAGCTTGTTGAAGAACACACACGTGGCTCTGTCATTGAAATTGCAACTACATATTCTACTGTTTTTATTTGTTTAATTGTGCTGCTGTAAACAAAGAAATTTCCCCTAGTGGGATAAATAAAGTCTTCATTCATTCATTCATTCATTCATATAGCTCCAGCTCTCCTTGATCCAAAAATGGAAATGTGGTTCAGAAAGTGGCACTGGTTGGAGTTGGACCTGTCACTCAAGCAATATAAGTTTGAATCCCAGTCTGGTGGGTTTCCACCACTGAGTGTCCTTGGGCAAGACCCTCAAATGCCCCTCGGCGCCACAGCTCAAAGGCTTTCCTGTTGCTCAATTAGACGAGCTGGTGTTTGCCACCTTCAAGAATGTATGTTTGATCTTGTTTCAGTGTCTCAACGAGTTTAATAGAAGTCGATGGATAAAAGTACCTCAACGTACAAAAAGTGTATTAAGTTATGAAGAGCGTCTTTGAGAAAATGTTGTCTCGATTTACAAAATAGGTTTCAAGATATGACAGGCGTGTTGAAAACAGTTGTTTAGTCTTAACGCGTCAAATAAACAAACTAAATAAAAAACATTTTTCGGTTGCAGACTTGTTCCCGAATGGTGCTTTTCTTTTCTGTTTTCCTCAATCAAAATAGTGTGTTTTGTTCCCACTTTTTTACAATTCATAAAAAAAGCTCGTCTAAATGTATAGGGTCTTGGAACGAATTCGTTTACTTTCTGTTCTGTTCTTTTACATCTGGAAAAATGCTTTTTTCCAAAATTTTCCCCTTGCAAAATGGCTTTCGGAGCAAATGCATTTCGTAAGTAGAGGCACCAGTCACCGATGATGAACAAGTAATGGATAACCGCTAAACAGAAGTCAAGCGAGTCAATAGTGAACGTAGGAAGTGGAGAGTGGAAGTCTTAACTCTTGAGGCAGATGCTCCACGCGAAGCCTTCAGGTCAATGTGCCATGAAACGAGCCAATCAACAAGGCTCGTCGTTGTCGGCGCGAAAGCACACGATAAAGTCACAAAAGACCACAAACTCTAAAAAAATGGTCAATACATCACACACACGTGCACTGCCCAAGGAGACGTCCACAACACTAGACCCGGCTGTCACCTCTCCACCATTAATCCACTGCTCCGGCCGACAAAATCCATCTCCCTCCAGCAGGGGTTTGACAGAGGGTAAGAGCGCTGCTGAGATAGCCAGCTCCGGATCAATCGCTTCGATCTCGGCCTCCACGCCAAGACCCATTCATCAGCCTCTGGTTGTTATTGTTTGTTTCTGGCTTTCTCCAGCATCCCGTCTCTTGAGTTTTCCAAGCTACAAGTTGGGGAGAATGTGGAAAAACTTGGGTGTGATGTTGCCAAGCCGAGTTACACTTCTGGTGTGTTTTAAAGCAATTCTTGAATGAGAAAGAACTAGTTCTGTGCAGGAGAACGACATTTGGTTGTTCAATGCATGGCACTTTTTTTGGATTTAATTTTGGGCAGTTGTGGTCCAGTTGGACTTTTGGTGGTTTGGTCCTCCATATTTTTGTGCAGGATGTTCACATTTCTAACCTGCATAATTTTAACAAGCTCTCTTTTTATAGAGAACAAAATCATTCATAAATGAAATGATTATCATCAGTAAAAGTTTTTTAAAGTGATGCCACGTGCCGCCATATTTTGCATGCTTTTTGCACATTTTGTATCAACAAATCTGCTAGTGCACGAGTCAACTTCACTTATAATCTCAATAAAGCTCGATCTCACTGCAGGGCTGCGGTGTGGCCATCATCAGGACCACTCCGAGCATCTTTCCTCCTCCTGATCGGAGCTGCTCGTGTGCATCAGTCTTGGCAGAGTGACGGCGAGCGGAGGAGAACTGAAGCCTTGGCACCGCTTTTCTGGCTTGAGACTGTGTGTTGGGGTTCATCTGACGTGCCAGCTCACAGCCCAACAATGCAATAGTGTTGCTTTTGTGAACAGGGTGAACATTACTTATGGATAATGAGGAATCTAGGAAACAACAGCGGCACACTGAGACGTTGGACTGTTGCTTGAGGGCTTCTGTTCATTATGTTTACATTTTTTAAGCGGGTCTTTACGGTTTGAGTACCTTCCACATATTGAAGGTGAGATGGCCTGGTGGTTAATGTGAAAATGAACATATTAAAGCAAAAAAAGAATTTGCGCAATAGAGGTGTTTCTAAGAGTTTCGTTCCAATTTAATATTACCATTTTGAGAATCTACATGCTATAAACGTACATGTAAGCTATTCGAAATGAAAGATTTTATTTTAAGCTCAACTAAATGAGCATGTTATGTATATTATTTAGTCTTGTCAATCTGATTAAGCTACAAGAAGATGAAAGATACATTGTAGCATCGTAGCATACTTGTAGCTCATTCAGAAGAACTCGTGCTAACAACATTAAAATTAAAATTGTATCGCAGGAACATTTTTTATTTAATAATCTTACGGCTGAAGTGTGTCCAATTCCCAATTATTAAGTCCAGTTAAAATGTATAATTTACGATTGTTTTCAACTCTAAATGGTAAAGATTTCAGTGATGTGTTTTGTTTGTGTTACATATAGTTACATTGTCTTAAACAGCATTTGTCTATTTTATGAAATTGTGTCTTGTGTAATGGTTGTTGTAGCAATGTACGACTCAAAACACAAAATCAAATCAGAGATTTATTAGGAAGAAGACGAAATGTCCAATCAACTTATAACCATATTTTTTTTCCTGATTTTGGCCAATCACTACATGGTATTTTGCAAACTGGCCAGCCAAACTACAAAAATCTAGCAAAAAAATGTAATATTGTCAATTAGACTTAGACAATTAGAATACTGGCCAATTGTGGGATTTTGCTCCTATATATATATATCTATAAAATGATGTGTATATAAACTATTAGATAAGAGTAATGGGAGTCTTTGATGTGAGTTCTGGTGATAAGTGAGAAGAGCCTCGCGGTCACAGAGGCAAAAGGAAGCAGCAGTCGGATGCACAAGTTTGCCAGAAGTTTCTTTTCCTCCATTCATTTATATGCTAAGTTCATTCCCAAGGGCTTCCATCTCCCCTTTTTAATTTTTACTTATCTTTTCTAATCAACTTTTTCTTTTATCTCCAAAAGTTATTTGAATGCAGCCACGGCTCATTCTTTTCCTTGCAAGAGTGCATGCTGCATCAATTATTCAGTAAAGCCACAGAGCTGCGATATGCTAATACTGATAATACCTCACAACTCCATTTGTAATAAAGTACACAGAGGTGTTGCGTGGAGGCTTAAAGCTTTTCAATTACGTCTGTCTTAGCTGTATGTATGACTTCCCAAAGCCATATTACGCACAAATGTCCTTCAAAATGATGTAAATTAACAGCATTTAACTTAAATAAACTTAATCTTCACAGCATTTTTAAGTCAAGAGTGCAGTACAGTTTTGGATGTTTGTTGTACAGCGTGGCTTGGAATGAACCTTTCCATCAGTTAAAAAGAAATAAATTATATCTTGAAATCTAAAGCACATCGTGTTTGCATGCAAAATAACGAGCCATAAACGCAATTTCTTCGTTCAAAAAAATCGTAAAAAAAAAATTATATATATTTAGCCACTAGTCTTTTTGCAATTCAGAGCAAATTCTGCCATTAAAAACGAATAGTGTATTTCTGCCATTAAGAATGAATGCTGGTTTTTGCAAATTTGGTATGTGTGTGACAAACGAATTTTTGCCCCTCCCATTCGAATTTTCTAATCGTTATATATAGGGTTATATAAAAGTTCTTTCAGTTTTTGATTTACAACGCTAGGGCCTACATTTCTTCAAGAGCCTTTGATTGTGTCTGACATGGCGTGTACGAATGAGAGTAAGTTTAAAGTTTGTGTTTGTGAAAAACGCTATATTCCCGCGTTCCCCGTAATACTTTTGAACAATCGCCGAAGAACTTTTTGAACTTTTATTTTCACCCACAACTCTAGATGTGTCTGTGAAATTTTCAGCTCATTCGGTCAAAAGCCCTATGACTAGTTTGTTCAAATGCATGTCGTGTAAAAACAGAACATTTTCTAAAGTGGGATTTTTGAGCCAAGATGGCCGACTTCCTGTTGGTTTGGATGTCATGAAATTTTTTTTTTTTAAGTTACACACTTTTCTTAATTTTCGGTAAAATAAAACAATGTTATTTGAGGTGTTTTTGGCTAAACACAAATAATAATAGTCTTTCGCTTTTGATAAGACACGTGCCTAATAATGCGAAAAATGTTGATGTGTCTGATGCTTTTTAAAGTAACAATAAAACACGAGTTGGCCACTCTCAAATCTCAAAATTGAGAAACACGCAAGCACATAATGACGAAATAACACAACATGAAGTCTCGCCACCTTGTGGAAGTGAAGGGGAATTGCATGTCACTTGGTTCTTCGTCGAAACTGCCGCGACTAGTGAAACTTGTGTCGGAGAAAAAGCCAACTGACTGTTAATTCAAATAAAATATCCTCCCATTGTCCATGACACGTTACTGATGTCCCTTTTATCAGCAATAATGAAAAGCGCAGCTAATTAGGCTGCATACGTTGCTTTTTAAATGTCCGTAAGTGTGAGAACCCGGTGGTAGACGTTAAGAGAGAGAGAGAAAAAAGCTGCATCCTCCTTTCTTTTATGTTTTCTACAGCGTTTTGAAAGTCATGGGCTGTTTGAAGTTTCCTCCACAATTAGTCTCCAGTTAGGAGGCTTTTCTCCTCTTCTCTGAGGCGTTCGGAGGTGTGATCACTGGTAATGGCGGCACGCAGGGGGTTAATAATGCAGCTCTCTGGGACCGACACTTCTCATCCCACTTCTCTGGACATCTTCCTAATCAGCATTATTTATTTAGCTCATTGCATTTCACTTATTTATCATAACAGATGCTCGCCCCTGCAGCGATGGAATCTGCTTTATTAATAATCCTGTCTTTCCTGTCTCACAAGCACAGACCTGGATTCTTAAGATGTACATCCACACACGGACATTTAATCTGGGATGAAGCCGCCGTGTTATTTGATACTCGGTCTAAATCATTTGAATGCCTTTGAATTCATTTCATCATATGTTTGAGGAGGAGTCGTTTTTTATTTTTGGGTTTGCGCAGTTTTGCTTAGAGCGTAACAACATTGGGAGTTGTGGCGTATATTTAATCTACTGTTTGAACAGAAATAAAAAAAAAAAACACCATGCTTTGTTAATTATCAATTACTACTTTATAGGCTTAAAATTGTCCGATCACTTTTTCACAAAGAAACACTTTTTTAAACTGCGCCTTTTTGCATTTGTGCAAGGGTTATAATTCTGATGTAAATAACAATCAATAAAGAAAAAGTTGAAAAGTATAAAGAATTCTTGACTTTTTGACATGGTAAACGAGCACACAAACGTTTAGTTAGGAAACGCGTCGTTGAGAAAATATAATTCCTAGTTACGAAATTTTTTCGATATATATGAAATGCATTGGATGTACTGTAAGGCACGAGTTCACAACCATGTTTATTTCGAGTACTGTTGTGTGACATGTTTTTTTATTATAGGTAATACATTTTTAATAATACTATAAAAAAACGTCTGAATTCACAGGTCCTTATCCTGGATTATGGCATTTACATGTTAATTGCATCTCTGCTTACAACATTTCTGCCTTATGAAGCGGCTCTCAGAAAAAGTAATTATTTTAAAATAATAATAAAATAATTATTTTTATAAAAAGTAATTATTATAAAATAATAACAAAATAAAATAATTTTGTAAATCGGGTAATGTACAGTTATGAAATCATGAAAAATGTCTTAGAATTTTTCAATCTGACGCCATTCAGCCACTACATGTAGATCCCACATCTGAAATTCCAAACGAATGCTACTGAATAAAGAACCAATGACTGAACAGAGTGTGTGAATTCCATCCAATCAGGACAGAAGAAGCGAAAGCCAAATTATGATGTAAAAACGGAGATGTCTCCAGCACTAGAGTCCCCCACACACGCTTTGTTATGCCACGGTGGAAGGAATTGAGTGATCTCACTGACCCCGGAGCTGTGGCCCACTGCAGGAAGGAGACTAACACTTCCTCCGTGCTGAATACAGATCAGCTGCCATGAATCCACGGCCTGTCTACAAATGCTAAAGCCGTCTAGCTCAGCCTGACTCAAGATCCTGGATCAGATCTCCGCAAAATCCATTCTGATCAATGCACATATTCTTCAGCTTTTATGTGATCATGATGGCTACACGCAACCATCCATCCATAGTTCATCCATTCATTTTTTTAAGTTTGCAACATGTAATCATAGACACCAATCACGAATGATTTTTGTAATTCTGTAACCATGGCGACAATAAAACATCTTGAAATGACTGATGATTGGTCGGCCACTGCTGTGATTTGTCAACGGTCAGCGACTCTTCTGGAAGTTCTTCAGGAATTGTCTAGTTTCTATAGTTTTATAGAAACAAGACAATAGTTTCTATAGTCTGTTAACGCATTATGTGAATATAAGCACCTGCCCTGATTTTTCAGGCACATATAAATTCCGAAAAAAGTACCCTTGTTTTTTTACTCTGGTTAATTTCTGGCTAAATTACATTAATCTTCTCCTAAAAATACTGTTTCTTTCTTTTTTTTTTTTACAAATCTAACTTGCGACTCGATTTGCTTCAAAGCCGTTTTACTTGAATAACAGTTAAAAAAAAAAATCTATTCTAGTCAGAAAAACTTCACCTCCCATAATCCTTAGCATCTCACTCCAGGCTCCCATGAGTCCTTGCACGCCAGACTAAAACTGAGCTTGTTTATTTTATAGATAAATATTAGAACACCTATGTTTTGACTTTGTGCAGAACACTGAGTAATTTGATTGTGTTTGCCTCTTTTTTTCTTTTTTAACTGATTTCTTTTGCGTGCTGGACTCGTTTTCATCCGTTAGCTCTTAGCCGTTAGCATAGATCTACAGTATGAGTGTAATACAGCGTGTCTGTTCAAATATTAATAATTGTATTTAGTTTAATCTACTTCCAGTGTTAGTTTGTCCCTGTTAAGTGTCGCTTTTTTTTATTATTCTGTTATTGAGCCAATAAAAGCTTATTTGCATGTCTGCCTCTGGAACCATTATTTAAAGAACAAAAACAGGACACAACGCAACCGCGCACCGCTACATAAAGACGCATATTTGAAATTACACATTAAAAGCACACCGCAAGATTCAATAAAAATTCGTAAAATTAATACAAAAAAATATTTGTTGATTTCTGTGCTTATGTTCGCGTAAATATGGTACATGCCAAGAATTGTAATACACATGTTATTTGATAACACGTTGTGAATCTGTTTGTCTGTTTACGTCCATGCTACTGTAAAGTATATACTGGCAGGAAGCAGCAAAAAGCTGGAGTACGTTATGAATAATGCATTGTGTAACCTGGATGTGATAGATGTGAAAAAGTGGGAGAAGTGTGTAAGTGAAGCGCTGTTGTGTTGTAATGATGGAAGTTAGAGGAACAATAAAGAACCCTGATGTTGATGTATAGTTGTTTGTACATAGACAGCCAGCGAGAAAACAGATGCAGACAAGTAATATTTCAAGGATAAATATGATTTGACATGTGCATGTCTGTATAAAGATACATACAGTTGAAGACGAAATGATCAGCCCCTCTTCAAAAGCCATTGAATTAGAAGTTTTTCAAAAGTACTAATAAACCAAACCAAAATAAAAATGTACACAGATTTTTTAGATCAACAGACAGCTGAGTGAGTGACATGAGAAATGAGTGACAGACCGAGCCTAGAGGCAGACAGACATCATCTATAGACAGATGGATGGATTCATGAATAGACAGACAGACAGATAGATAGATAGACATATAGATAGATAGATAGATAGATAGATAGATAGATAGATAGATAGATAGATAGACAGATATATAGACAGATAGATAGATAGACAGACAGACAGACAGATAGATAGATAGATAGACATATAGATAGA
>MU204204.1:20675848-20683561 GCA_017309775.1 Paedocypris sp. Pulau Singkep
GACATTAATTGAGAATAAATTAAATACATTTTTTTTTTTTTTTTTTTTTACAATTTTCATTAGTCACAGTCTTGAAACTGCTTTGTTTTCCTTTTTGTTTTCAATTATTTTCATTTAAAATGTTAAAAACACGGTGAAAACAAAAAACTCCCCGGGATGCATGGAGAGATCACTGCAACACGCAGTATTAATTTTAATAACTTTGCATAAAAATGGATACAGAGACAAGTTCCACTGTTCCATGGAGCTTAGGAAGAAATTTTACAGTTTGGCTGAATGTGTCTCAAAAAACCAAGATCTAAATTTACCTTTACTATCTGCGATCAGAGCATACTGTAGACAAGTAGCGATTAGCTTTAGTCCATCACACCAATTTTGTTAGCACACCGAATCACATTTTTGAAAGAGTGCCTGTTCTTCACCCGAATTGTGTTTGAATACATACGTTTAGAAAACTACACAAAGATCCAATCGTGCCTTGCCTAACTTCAATAGTTTCCTCAGCACGTAATCAGAACTGTGAGTCGAGCTCTCAGAATGAGCTATTAGCTTGTGATCATCAAACAGTTTTTGTTTGCAAACGGAATCATAATTTTGCATCAATTTTTCTTCTCACACAAACTGTACTTGAACTGAATAAACCAAAACGTTAATTCCGACTTCACTTCACTATTGGTCTTGTCTCCAGATACACACAACTGTGAGTCGAGCTCTCAAAATTAGCAATTAGCTTGTGATCATCAAACAGTTTTTGTTTGCAAACTGAATCACAATTTTGCATCAATTTCTCTTCTTACACAAACTGTACTTGAACTAAACAAACCAAAATGGTAATTCAAACTTCACTTCACTATGTGTATTGGTCTTGTCTCCAGATACACACAACTGTGAGCCAGAGCGCTCAAAATTAGCAATTAGCTTGTGATCATCAAACCGTTTTTGTTTGCAAACGGAATCATAGTTTTGCATTCATTTCTCTTCTTACACAAACTGTACTTGAACTAAACAAACCAAAATGGTAATTCAAACTTCACTTCACTGTGTGTGTGGTGGTCTTGTCTCCAGATACACACAACTGTGAACCACAGCGCTCAAAATTAGCGATTAGCTTGTGTACAACTGACAAAGCACTTGCAAGGATTATCGTTGATAAACTGATCTTGAACCTGCCTGATTTCGTTTGGATTTTACAGTCCATATAATCTTTTCACAATATTCTTGTAACTGCGTGATAACATACATATTCAATAAGTTTCCTGTCGCACTATTAGATTCTGGCGAATGTGCCGCGCTACTGTGCTTTATTAGGCGGCTTCTTCTGGTCTTTAAGAACGAGAAAAGAACAACACGTTTGTCTAAATACACACCATTCTGTCGTAGGAAGTGGTCTTCATCTGAACTGAAGAGCCGAGCAGGTCTGGGTCGTCACTCATTAACCTCGTAGCATTTGTGCTACAGCGTCGCGCAGACGTTTTGAGTGAAGATGTTCTTCCGCATCATTTCTCCTGCTGCTTTTCATGAAGTCTTTTTTTGTGTCTGTTTGCGTGTCTAAGTATAGCTCTGAGAAGTGATTACACCGTGATTCTCAGCCCGTGGCAGCGCGCTGAATTTTAAAGCTAGTCGCTAGTTTCACTTCTATTGAGTTTGCTGTTGTGTGTGATGCTAAGGCAATAAGCGTGTTATTTGATTATGGTGCATTATACATTGTTCATTCGAATAATCTGACCGTGTACAGCGTTTGACTCTTGTTTTATCAATTTGATGCAGTGAAAATGTAGATTTATGGGGAAACTAGATTTCAACTGGTCCTTCCTGGCAAGTGGCTCTTTCAGTAGTTAACAGGTTTGTTTTTTAATAATATTTACCATATTTTTTGGACTATATGGTGTGTCATTATCTCCTAATCTTTTTCACTTTAAAGCATTTTCTCCTTTTATTTTCAATTATTATTTTTAGGATTTTAAGTGCACCTTATAGTCTGAAAAATACGATATTTCTTTTTAAAAAGTTTTAATAGTATAAATAATATTTAAAAATGCTACATTTTTCGAAACCAATTTGTTTTGTTCGTTAAACTGTGCTGACCTTGATTTCCAGGAAAATTCAATGCAGTGGAAAAAAATGCAGACGGAGTTCTGAAACTCTAAAAAACTCTGCAAATCTCCAGACACGTTTCCCACTGCAGTTTAGACAAACATGCCTGTTTTTTTTTTTATTATTAAAAATGTTTTTGTTTCATATGATTTAAAGACTTCTGTTTTTAGTTTGAATATATACATTCCCCTTGTATTGTTGTTGTCTCCTTTTCTGTGACATTTTTCACTATTATTTTTTTTAATTCTTGTTAGTTCTACACACACACACACACACACACACACACACACACACACACACACACACACACACACACACACACACACACACACACACACACACACACACACACACACACACACACACATACACACACACTTCAACAATAATTGACTTCTAGTTAATGCCAATGATCTGGTTACAGCAGAAATCATGTGGGCAGAAGTCTCATTGTTATTTTTTATTGTTTTTAATTAATCTCTTTGTGCTTATGACTTCATGTCTGTGCACACTTAAGTTTTTAAATATAGACTGGCAGAGCGAGTCGACATTTGAGGCAAACAAATGTATATTTCTGGATTGTGCATTTGCCAAGCGCAGGTTTGGTGTGTTTGGCACGTTCTGTCACGGAGATTAATTACAGCGACTGTGTAAACCGAGCTGAAGTGATTGATTCATTTCTTCCAGCTCATTTTTGCTTCTTCTTCTTCTGCATGTTTTAAGAAGCAATTTGTCTGAGAGACAGAATGTGATAATTGCCTTCGTTTTTTGTTTTTAGAAAGACAGTCAGAATCAGTATGGGAACATGCAGATTTCGAACTTTTTGATTTCTTTGCCAGCGATGAACAGAAAGTTCTAGTTTTATACCAGATCCCAATAAAATGAAACGCAAAATGCAACTGCAGATTCATATGAAACGAGGGACGTGACTCTTCCATTTTTATGTGGCAATATAAATGCTAAAATAATATTTGCAAATACAATTTAGGATAATATGGTTTATTCTACAGTAGAAACACAGATTTAAATGTAAATATAACACAATATTCTATAACTTGAATGAACAGAATGGATTGTTTTTAATAAGTTTCAATATATGAATATACTGTGTGTATATATATCATCAATCACGTCACTAGTAGTGATGTGTCGTTTGTGAATGATTGGTTCAAAAGGGACGGATGTTTTATATGACATGGGATGTCACGTGACAGCCGAGTGACAGCGCCACATTCTGTAAAAAATGAACGAAATTAATGAGTGACTCGAAATGAATCATTCACTTTATTGTTCAAGAGTTAAAGATCGGAGTCAGTTAAAAGAGTTGAACTTCACATTCCTAGGTAAGAGTTCTGGTAGTAGGAGTGTGTATGACTACAATAGATTGTTTTAACTAAACAAAAGCAGAGTTTTCCAAAGCAGGGCTTTACTGAATAATCCAGAAGACCAAAACGATTTCCAACACAAACAAGCCACAACAACAACTAGTGACTGTGTTTGATGGCCAACAGCTGCGACTCCTTATAAGATGATTTGCTCCACCTGTAGCAGAGGATAAAAATAGGCCGCCTGTCACTTCCCTCCTCGACCTCCAGTGGGAGCTGATGAGCAGGATCGTAACATTAGGTTTGTTAAATAAAGACAATATTTGCTAAATATAATAAAATAAACGGAATGAAAATAAACTCACATATTTTATTCTAATCAAAATGTATATTCTAAACATAAGGCATTTACTGTATCAGCACCATGAATGATCTTCGGTTATGAGTGAATGAGCAGGGCAGCAGGTCAAGACTCAATTGCAGAATGTGGAAAAGCAAAAGTGTAATGAAGTCCGTCAGACAAGCCGGTAAATCAGGGTGCGCAGAGATCAATACAGACAAAAAACCAGGACCAAGAATATAATCTTGTCTAATGAGAAAATATAATATGGTGTAATGAGGAGAATGAATAAGATCAGCTGATTCACGATTATGGATTAATCTGCGCACAATACACACACACACACACACACACACACACACACAATCATGTGTATATATATATACATAATCGTGTATTGACACTTATTTATAGATATATAAGAGTATTTGTTTATAAAACAACCACCAACAAAGCCAGTGTAAATAAGTGTAAATTAAAGAAATACAAAATGAAAATCAAACAGAATTTGTAAAACATTCCGTTCAATCAAATCAGCAACTTGAGACTTTTTTCACATTCATAAATGAGAGTAACAGAAAGATTAACTAGTCGTTCTCGCGCTGTAAACCGCGTCACGTGTCTGGCCGAGTTGGTGAAAACAGCGGCCGTAAAAAATGCGCGGACCAACTGTAAATGCTGATGAAGGTGGAATGAGGAGGAATATAAAAAATCAGACTTGACAGAGACCCTGAAGTCTCCAAGGCAATCTGCGGAGATAGAGCTCATAAATCCATCATCCACCTCCGTGAAGGGAGTGGAATAAAGACGGAGCAGCGCAGATGTCCCCAGAGTGGCGCCGCCATGACGGATTCCACTTTCCCGGGCCTATGACACTCGCAGACTGAACAATTCTGCACCGCAACACGACACACTGATGAATGCCAGCATTAGTGAATCAACAAAGTGAAATAATGTGACTTGCATATAGGGGCATTATCATAATTATGACCGTGATTAGGCGACGCGTAAACGCACTCGTGGTGATTTATGATGTGTTGGCGGATACTTTCTCTTCGCAGTGGTTTGAGTTCCGAGCGTCTGCCTTTATTACGCTGTTGTGTAAACAAATCAGCATAATGAACCCAGTGTGTATTTATTACACTGCAGCCATCATGTTGTACAATTGCATTTAACATCAAGATTACTGATTCAGGCTTTTATTTCTCCAACAGATTTTAAGAGGCGAGCTGTCAGAGGTGAGTTCTGATGATTAAAAGTCTCTTTGGTTTATCAAACTGATCTGTAAATGAACTCAAACTGAATGTTTCTGTTTTAATTATTTTTCTAAATAATCTAAAATAATCTAATTTGTTCTCCACAGCTCCCTCTATCTTTCACTCTTCTTCCTCCTACTCCTCGCTCTCTCTTTTCACTCTCTAAACTCAAACTCATGGACGTCACTCTCTCTTTCTACTTCTTTCTATCTTTCACTCTCTTTACACTTCTCTCTCATTTTACTTATCACTCTCTACCTTTCACTCTTCTTCTTCTTCTTCTCCTCACTTTTTACTTTACCACTAAATCCTGTTCTCTCTCTACATTTCTCTCTTTCCACCTCTACTGTACCTTTCAGTACCGTACTCACTACTTCTCACTACCTTACACTTTCTTTACCTCAGTCTTGTTCTTGCTCTTCTTCCTTTCTACATATACTCTCTCTTTTTTTCTCTCTCTACTTCCCACTATTCTTCCCAATCTCTTTGTGTTTGCCAAATGACTGTTAAGGAGATACCAATGAAGCCTCGACTGTGAGGTGATGCCTTGAGGTACCAGCTGGAGCAGGACGGCCAGAAACCACGAGAGCCTGACCGGTGCGAGGCGGCCTTTAGCCTGGCTGGATAAGAGCGGCCAGGATCTATGAAAGCTTGACTAGAGCGGACTCAAGCCACGGTCTCTTGACCGGAGCGTCATTGAGCCACGTTGGCTTGACTGGAGCCGCCTAGCGCCGAGGAAACTTGACTGAAGTGGTCTTGATCCGCAGAGAGTTGACGGGAACGGCCGTGTTCCAAAAAGAGTTGACTGGACAGACAGAAGTGATCAAGAGGCAGAAGAGCAGGATGGTCCAGGAGGGAAAGAAGAGGAGAAAGTCAAACAGCAGAACTAGGAAGCCTAAAAGGATGAGAGACAGAGAGAGAGAACGGCCAAGAGGAGCCAAGGGATGCGGAGAGACGAGGGAGGCTGAGTGGACCAGAGACCTCTGAGGAGGGCAAAGCAAAGCAAGAGATCTCAAAGAAGGGCGGAGCAGAGCTAGAGGCTCAGAAGAGGAGGGAGCAGAGTAGAATGGCTCCAAGGAGAGCAGGGCAACAGAACCCTGAGGGGGCGGAACAGAGAGTAACGACTCTGAGGGGGCGGAGCAAAGTGAGAGTCTTCTAAGTAGGGTGGAGCCGAGCGAGAGAACTCAGAGGTGGGTGGAGCAGAGCAAGACATTTTGAGGTAAACAGAGCAAGAAACCTCCCTGGTTGGTAGGGCATGAACCTTTGACCAACACATCCTGGTGAACTATTGTCCTAAGCATCCAGGAGAAGGTTTCTCGTTAACAACAACAGTCTGAAAACCAGCTTCACTTGAGCCACAAATTGGACCTAATCCAGTACCAGTACCAAACCCAGTACCAGTATGCATCATTCATCATTGAGTGGAGGCTTGCTCATCAACATGTCAGCTTATATACTGTAAGAGAAAAGCTTATCAGCCACGCTGTTGTTGAATCGGCCAATAATTTCATTAAAGTCATTTGTCCTGCTGATTCCTTCTATGGCCGCCTGGAGGAGCCAAACAGCAGGACTGTAACACTTGTATTGTACTTCTCAGTGTCGTGTGTGTGTGTGTGTGTGTGTGTGTGTGCTTATCTAACTCACACAAAACTCTTAGCACAATACTTTCATTGACGTTCAGGACTCATTGTGGAACCTTGGCCCTTCACTATGTCACGGTGCATCAATCTGTTCCAATGATAAAGAGCTTTTAAAAACGGACTATTTTAGTGAATGCGTGCAGCTGAGTGGAAGATAGGAATAATGTTCTTCAGCCATATGTGGAGACGACAAAGAATCCATAACCATTAATTATGCTTGTGCAAGCCGCTGTAATCTTCTCTCTCCCGCTTAAACCATTTACACTGGCTGTCAGTCAATTAGCCAACAAAGCTTGTGTTACCTCTCAGATGTGCAAATAAAGGGGAGATGTTCTCCAGCATTCGTCCTTATCGCTCTGCCTCCCATTCACAGGATCCAAGCCTCCTTGAAGGAGGTGCTCCTCTCTGGTGAGAGGTGACTATCACTGCCATTACCCTCCCACCCACAGTCAAGCCCCCCTCGGTGAATCATCAATATTACAAAACCTGCCGGGGAAGATGTGCTCGGGAAATCCTTGCTGTAATTACATTAAGTATCACAACACTTATCAAACAGCAGAACTGAGAGAGAGAGAGAGAGAGAGAGAGAGAGAGAGAGAGAGAGAGAGAGAGAGAAGCTCGACCATTAGAGTGAGTAAGAGAGAAGCAATAGAAGTGATAGAGCTAGTGAGTTAGTAAGCAACAGAGTAAAAAAATAATAGACAGAAATAAAAAAAAATATAGCCGCAAGCGGCAACGCCCGGCACTCGCCGCCCGCCCGACCCGCCGCCCGCCCCCGTCTGCTGCGACTACTCAAACCCACCCAACGCCCGCTCTGCCGCCCGCACCGTCTTTCCACAATTCAGAGCAATTGCTGCCTTTAAGAATGAATGGTGCTTTTCTGCCATTAAGAATGAATGGTGGTTTTTGGCCCTTGCCACGCCCACAGGGATAAAAATACAGCATGGCTGTCATTGGCTTTTTTGCTCAGTATGGCCTGCTTGAATTTTCCAGCAATTTTGGTACGCCTGCGACAAACTAATTTTGGCTCCTCCCATTCAAAATTTGTAATCGTTATA
>MU204204.1:20693538-20704678 GCA_017309775.1 Paedocypris sp. Pulau Singkep
CTCTCTCTCTCTCTCTCTCTCTCTCTCTCTCTCTCTCTCTCTCTCTCTCTCTCTCTCTCTCTCTCTCTCTCTCTCTCTCTCTCTCTCTCTCTCTCTCTCTCTCTCTCTCTCTCTCTCTCTCTCTCTCTCTCTCTCTCTCTCTCTCTCTCTCTCTCTCTCTCTCTCTCTCTCTCTCTCTCTCTCTCTCTCTCCCTCCATCTCCCACTCTTGCAAGTGAGACTCTCCTACAAAACTTTTACGTTTTCCAGGACAATTTATTGGACATCATTAGATGTATGCGGCTAGTATCCTGACGCAATTTCTGCGCCACAACGCAGCTGAAAGTTACCGACTTCATCAAAGCTCAGCGCAGGCATCTAAAATAAGTTTCGACGCATATAGGACTCTTGTGGAAAGACGGCGAGGAAGAAGAAACATGACGGCGAGGTTAATGAGAAAAGAGGAATGGAGAAGGGAGTCCACTTCTGAAGATCCAGCACTTCTGCTGTGAAGCGGTGGTGGGTTAATCAGGTCACGTAGACTGATGTGATCATCCCGAGAGTGTTGCATGAAAGGAGAGGCTAACTCCATCCTGACAAGCCAGGAAGAGCTGAAGAGGATGGAAGCTGCTGTTCTCCAGGCTTTCCTGAGATTCCGCACTTCGACATGAACTCAACTCTATGGATGGATGAACCCTGGATGATTATCTCCGAGTGTGAGTGTGTATACAAGACAGGAGCAATATTTCAGACAACATTTTAGCCAATTGTCGAATCGTACAAGCAATTGCATCTTGGTCACTTTGACGCACGGAAACGGACAAAATATGAGTAGATTTTTTTACTTAAATGATCTAATTCAAATAACAAAATTAACAACATTTGACGCAAACATACACTACAGTTTGGGGTTACTTGAAATCTCCATATTTTTGAAAGAAAAGCATTGCTTTTCTCAATAAAAATATTTTTAGACTAAGCAGAAATACACTATACGTTGCTAATGTGGTAAATAACTATTCTAGCTGTAAATGTCTGGTTTTTGCCGCAATATCTACGATGTAAAGTGTATAAAGGCCCATTTTCTGCACTCCAGTGTTTTAATGGTACAATGTGTTTGCTAATTGTGTCAGAAGGATAATGGATGATTGTAAAACACTTGTTTGATCATGTTAGCACTGCTGGAAACTGTTTAGCTGGTTAAAGAAGTTATTAAAAGTTATCAAACACTCAAAAAGGCCAGAAATTGAGAACTTTTATGAAGCTCGACAGTCCTGACTTGTTCTTATAAATGAAGGCTATTCCATGCGGGAAACTGCCAAGAAACTGAAGATTTGACCCTAAACTTTTGAACGGTACTGTACATTCCATTTGCAAAGTGATTTGCGAGGTCACGAGGAACTCACAAGGTCAGTGGGCGTGTCGGCTGGGAATGACTGGACAGTGACATCACTCAGAGGAGACGTGGAGGAAAATTAATGTAATAGGTGATATTTGACTCAAATGACTCATAATTTATTCTCTGTTTTATCATTCAGAATGGATTTCTGTTTTGGAATGCAATGAACTAATCACGCAAGATACTTTTATTTATATTTATTTTATTTATTTATTTATTATTATTATTTAATTTTTTTAAGCGAATCTTGCCATTCACAAATCAAAATGTTGCTCCATATGCCAAGTGTTTTTGCATTCACTTTCCCTTATCTAAGGGTCACAATGTTTTTTTTTTTTTTTTTTAATCGATATATCTGAACTGGCTTTATATAAAGTTGCATGTCTACATTGATTTGTGCCTGGTTGTTGCACTTTCCATCACTTGATGAATTATCTCGGTCTGGGTTGCTAGTAAATGCCTTGTAATCAGATTCTGAAGATCCAAATCTCATAACTGAGAAATGGAGATAGAAGCACTATATATATTCATATATCTGCGGATAGCACAGTAAACAATCACCAGTAAAACCAGTCATTTGCAAAATTCATCCATGAAACAATAACTTCATGCTTGAGTTTTCAGTTCAGACAATTACACTGAAGGTTATCACACTGTGAGTAGAGTGGGACAAACTACGACCTTGCCTTGATTTGAATGTGTAGTTAGATTGAACCAGAACCCATTGTTATTTTTGAATTTATGCTTGTATGTGACAACAAAATGAGAAAGGGGGAGGAGTCACGAGAGGCTCCACCTTATAAAAAGACTTCCATTTTGTCTGCTTATTTACTCTCATAATCATGCAGTGTATATAACTGATTTAAATAACTTGTTTGTTTCAATAAATAACAAAAATAGACTATTTCGCGCTGTGTATTTATTTAAGTTCAAGTTCAGTGCATTTATAAAGGGGTTTTTCACAGTTACAACAAAACAAAAATTGGTTGTAAGATTTTGCAAGTATAAAAAGTATTAGAAAAGATGAATACGATATTTCCTTTACATCACTACTTTTACATAGCATTCTAATTATTATTACATTCATTTAAATTTTAAGCAAAGAGTAATACGTGTTATTTTATAGCTGTCTGACATCCTGATGTTCAGGGTTGAATCTTTAAAAAAAAAAATTCCAGAATAGGGAAAGAATCAAGATCTTTATTCTAAGCAAAATAAATACATTTTATTTTATTCATTCTCATTTTACCCAGAATTGCACTCTATTATCAGAACTACAATTTTTTTTTTTTTAATTTTTGTGTTTGCACATTTTCTATACGCATGTATTTGAATCTCTCGCACAAAATGCCTTACCGGGGAAAAAAATAAGAAGCTTTAGTCGTTCTGTTGGATGCTCTGCTGTGCGAAGAAGAGCTGAAGATGATGAAGAACCAGCAGATGAACTTCACTTCCCAGACTTACGAGACCACCACACTTGCTTTCCAAACACACATATTGTTCCTGTTTGCATGCGTTTACCACTAAGAGCTGCCTCAGAGTTCCCAAAGCTTGTGTGAGTCTGCAGAGAATGGGATAAGCAGAAGATTGCCAGCGAGGATTTCATAAAGAGGCACCATGCGGCTCGAGAGAAACGGCGAGTGGGAGACATGGAGTTTGGCGTCATGCTGTCACAATCTCCCGTGTCTTATAGATCATTTACAGAAGAGCAACACAAGCGTGGTGGCTCATAGTCGGCCACAAGTGAGCATGCTCCTTCTCAGCGTGGAAGGACATTGAGTCTAAAATACAACTCAAGCCTAGAGCTAACAGAATGCGTCTCTCATTTCTCCACCAGGTAGAAAGGCCGTGGAGAGCAGGAGCGAGGGCGTGCGTGATGCAGGTGTTTGTGTAGAAGGTACAGGAAGTCCCGTGGTCTAATCAAAACGGTGTTTTCGCTGACATTTGGGACTCGGAGCTTCCCGGACCACCAGGGCCTGACTCGGCAGGGTGACATTTGGATTGAAAGGGAAACTTTGAATGTTAGATTGTGTGCTTTACATTGCACCACATCAATCAAGGATCGAGAGGGGGTGAAAAAGATGTGGGAAATGGGTTGTTGCTTCTGAAGTGTAAGAAGTCAAGTCAAGAGTGGAGTTGAAACCGGGAGGCTGGAGGTTCTTTCTGATTGTGATTGCATTTCGCCCGCATTTTGAAGCCTTTTCTTTGATTTTTCACTATGCACTTGTCTTGGAATATTGTACATTTCAGTAAATATACGTTCTTCAAAAAGTGTAACGTCTGAATAATAACTGAGTTGTTGGTTAATGTAACGTAATGTAATGGCACATACTTTGGTTATGGAAGTTACGACCTTGTTTTCATTATCTTACCATGGTAACATTCCTGATTCCCCTGTCATGTTTTGTACTTTGTATCAGTCTTTTTGGTTAGATTTAAAATGGAAGATCTGGCAACATTGTTGTTCCGTCTGGTTCCCAGGTGACAGTTACAAGGGCAACAATTGTCATGTTTTGCTTTTCCTGAATAAAATACAATCAAATGTCAGTAAAAATAGCAGTGTTGTGCAAGTTACTCAAAATTGCAATACAAAGTTGCAATACTCAAAGTTGCATGTTTCTTGTTACTGTTCGTTAAAAGTAATCTGTTACATTACAAAATTACTGTCTCAGAATTATAATGTGTTTTTTGTAATGTGACATTACTTCTGTATTACTTTTAAATTACTTTCACCAAAATACCTACAGAAGAAGAAATAACACAAAATAACAGCATGTACCATTTACTTACATTTCTTGTGCTATTTGTTGATGTCAAATATTATTTTTTAATTCAATTCAATTGCATTTAGACAGAGGTTGCATTTCACCACAATGTTCTTGTCCTTGTCTTTGTCTTCATCTTGGCTATTTACATCAAACAAATAAAAAGCATCAATTCTCTTACACATTCACACGTGCGCTTTGAGACAGTTAAAACTATGAAAAACGCCTTACAAATGCCCAGAACATTTTACAAAACTGAAATAATGCGCATAAGACCATCTTGCGAATGTACTTTCGCCTACCACGTGTATCAAATTTGACCTGTGGCTGGGGAACACGGAAGTCTCCATCGAAACATGTCAGGTACGTCTATTAACGAAATTTATTGTGAAAAAGCAATTTTCACAATCATGTCTGAGGTAAAATAATCGCTCTTATAAATTAAACGAATAGACAAGTATGCGGGGATGCTTCATCTCTAACATTTCCTGCAAGAAAATCTCAGTCATCTCACTCTACTTGTTGAATCAGACTCTAACATTCGCAGGGCAAAACAGAGATCAATGTTGAGAGAAAAATAGAAGTCTGGCTGTGTCGATACGTAAGCATGACCATGATAACCATTTGTGGATGCTACGTGATTTTACAGAAGACGTCATGGCTGTGTTTGTTCCATCATCTCCTAACGCTGACACAGACTGTCGCTGTTGGTTACCATCGGGCTGAAGACAGAGCACCCACACTTTCCCTGATCTCCAGAGACTTTAACCACATACCCCCATCATTAGTTCCGCCTACATACACTCAGTAGGTGACCTACACACATAGAGACAAAAACACCCTGGATTGTTTTTTTTCTTCAACGCAAGGAAGCTCTTGGGAAGAGCTGATCACCACATGGTACGGTGAAGACATGGATTTCTGAGAGCAAAACGATTCCGGAGGGGCTGCTTCAGCTCCAGACCACTCGAGATCTTGGCTTGTGAACCGTGCGGAGCTATGGAGAATGTCTTGAACTTGAGTGTCCAGCTGAGTGTGGTCACAGCTCCGAAAGACCTTCGGTGTTTGCCAAAGAGCCTGCAAGCTTAAGAGATCATCGGTGGCTCCTACACGTTTGATGAAGGCACTAGAGAGACTGTCTCGCCTACGCTCAGACCTAAGAATCAACACTTTGCATACGGACTGAGAACCAATGTTGGTCTGATCACAAATGAAGACAAAACCGAGCAATCAGGACGTGTGGACCTTCAAGCATCACTGAACAGGATAAGATGGACCAGGTCATCAGGGAGTCTGGGATTGACTCTGAATATGGACCGGGAGACGGATGGACAGATGAAGACCTTTCAAAGCCGAGGATCCATGCTGGACCACGAGTGCCACCTACTACATGAGTGAAACATTCCGAACTAGTAGATTCTGCTCTGGAGAGAAGCTTCCGTGAGCCTCGCTGTGTGAAGGAGATATTCCGCACAAACACTGAATTTAACTCAATACTGTAGTTGTGCAAATGTGCAATATTTATGGGTAGTAGTCATTACCTGTAGATTCCAATTTACCTTCTCAACAGCGCCACATGTATCTATATTTACTATATAAATATTGAATATTGATACTATATTGAAATACTATGTTGAAAGTCACTTTCTTCACCGTGCAATTGCAAAGTCTGCTTTTCTATATTACTATTTACACTGTCGATTGTTCACTCTCTTTATTGTTTACTGTTAATATGTCTATTGAAACTTTTGTATTTTGGAAACGTTTGCTCTAATTTTATATTTTATATACTTTTTTACTTAATATATTATTTACATTTTATCTTACACAATGCACATTTTTTTACATTTCTATTAGTTTTTTTTCCTATATTGCACCAAATCCCAATTTCGTTGTTTTGTCGCAATGACAATAAAGGCATTCTATTCTCTTCTATTCTATTCTATTCTATATTCGTCTAGTGTGCGCACTTAACTCGGAATCTTTTATGGATTTTGATAATGAGCTTCAGATACTTTCACTGTAATTTGCTGTGGCTAGATGCAATTCCGGCACAGTGGGACTGATACAGCTTTTCCCATCTTTATCGTACTTAACAGTGGCAATTAATAACCCTGAGAATGTTCAGTTAATACTTTTACGTTCAGGGAGGCACATTCTGCTCTCACCACAGAATCAAATCACATTTTCCACCGCAGGAGCTTTACATTGAAATCTCCCCCGTGCCGAGAAGTGGCATCCAACCGCATGCTAATGTCACCCATTTCCATTGGAAGGCCACGACACAGAGGAGGTCAGGCCATTCGCCTCTTTCACACAACACAAGACCTCAGGTGCACGGAGCTGAAAATAGGCTTTGCCGTATCAGAAGCCTACAGACACAAACTCACACACGCCTGCATCAGTGAGCAGCATCTCGACCTTTTTACACCCTTCATTCCCCAATCGCATCAGCGGGTCCCTTAGCCAATCAGGAGCCGGGGAACGTGCAGGTCACTTGAAAGAAGAAGTGGGAGAAAGGTCAGCGACCTCTGGGAGGAGGCGGGCTTATCTGACCGGTGAAATGAGATGCGATTTCACAGCGAGGAGCCGGAGCAGCAAATGTCCTGTCCTCAAACACGCTTTAATGTCAAGTAATCTCATTGTATGGGGAAATTGTGTTATTGGAAGGCCAGAGAAGCCTGATAAGCTATACTGAGCTAGCAAAGCTCAAAACAAACTGAGGTGAATGTGAAGCCCGAGCTTTGAACTGGAATGACCTTGTCTTTCTTAAAAACGGAGGTTAACGGAGAGGAAGAGCGATCATTCGGCATTGCCAATGTATTCCTTTCGAATCCTCGGAGTGGATTGCATTTTCGTTTAAAAAAAAAGAACGAGTAAAAACATCCAGCCGGACCTTACTCAATTAGATCTTTCTAGCTGTGAAGATGGATGGATGGATGGATGGATGGATGAACGGCTGGATAGATTGACGGATGGACAAACAGATATTTAGATAGATAGATAGATAGATAGATAGATAGATAGATAGATAGATAGATAGATAGATAGATAGATAGATAGATAGATAGATAGATAGATAGATAGATAGATAGATAGACTGATAGGTGGATGGATCAATGGATGGATGAATGGATGGGTTTTTGGTTTCATAGTGGGAGACACTTTGTTGTAGTTTAAAAAGCAATAGAAGAAAGTCAAAGAAGAAAGTCAAGAATAAATTAAACAGACGAAAATAGACATGAGAAAAAGTTGAAGTTATTGGCATCAATATGGAAATGTGTAAAGCAGAAGATATTTCATGAACTATATAGCATCCCTCCTCATGAGCGCGCTTGGTTCTGGACCAAATATATCAGCGTCTCATGTCTAGTCGGTCTAATTGAAAGTTCACAGTCCAAATAAGAGATAAAGTGAAGGCGAGTAGTGAAGTCTGGCTCTGTGGGACGAGCTGGTTGGGGGGATTCAATAGTCAGTATTAAAAGAAACCTGGAGGGCCGGATCGATTGGGGGTGTAAGAAGAGTCAATGGCTCCCTACAGAAGCAGAGCCATGTTAAGAAAGATGTGGCCCACTCAAAACTTCTCCGTTATGAGATGTTTCACACTTCTTCAGAATTTTTAGTTTGCTCCAAAAATGCTTTAAGCAGTAATAATTCCATCAAAACCTTCAAAAAATATGGAGTGATCACACATTCTCATGGCACGTGAGTCTGGCTAATTTGATTGACATCTTTAGTGCCATCAATGTGTCTCACTGTTGCAAAGAAACAAATAGTATTTGATCTTTAATCAATCAAAATAGATTGATTTTAGATTCCATTTTGTCTGAAGGATCGAAATGATCCAAGCGTTATCTTTGTAACAAAAACATGCTTTACAAGTGGGTTACAAATATTTGAACGAAATAATTTTTGTTTACATGTACTAACTAAGACAAGCAGGGGACGTTTAAAAGTGAAAAAAATACTAAAGACTTTTTTTTTAATCTCTATCTCCAAACTTTTAACACGGGTCAATTTAACTCAGACAGTGTCTTTGTAACATAAAATTACACAATTTTATAAAACATTACACAAAATATGCTCAGCAGGAGAAGTTTAAAAGTGGAAGAAAAAAAAACTTATTTTAAACTTTTATATTTTAAAAAGTATTTTTAAGATATTTAAAAAATTTGAAAACGGGTCCCGAACATAAAAGGTGGGGTTAATAGACACCCTTTTTCAGACATGGTGTCTGAGAAAATAAACCATTTTTGCAGCTGCTGATAAAAACCTGTTAGAGAAGAGAGAGTGAAACTGATGGACAATTTAAAAGCACCTATACAGAACAAAACCTGGCAATAAACTAGAGGAATCTGTGGGAAAAAAAAGCTTAGAATCCGCCTGATTTTGGATAAAAACATGAGCTTGTGGCATTGCATTATGGGATTTAGTTTTAATAAATACTGTACAAAAGCCCCTCAATTGTGTTTTGACCAAATGAGTGCTAATGCTAAAAAGTTGAGCAAGAATGGTCCAGATTGATGCAGAGGGCTTACACAGAGCTATATGAGTATTTACAGTATATCTATAAGGACTATACGCCCCCTAGCCTTCCCCAATATTTGGAAATACCTTTGTATCTCCACAAATATGTTTTGCAATCCACACACTTTAGCGACGGCTCCTCAGAGACGAACCACATAAAGTCGCTCCTGATTTTGAATTTCAAATACATTTCAACTGTTCTCTAAATCCATCCATGTCTCTCGGGGACAAAACAGTTGCTTTGGCAAACGGACCCAGATGCTTAATATGAATATTATATATATTCATCCATAGAAAAGCTCGCCTAAAGAGGAAAATTCCGATTAACATTTCTTTGGGAAGCCGAGATGAAGAATACAAAAAAAAAAAAAGCTCCATGACCCTCATTATTTAGTTTTATATAAAAAAAAAATGTCCATTTATCTCATCTTTTCTTGTTTTGTCTCTCTCTCTCTCTCTCTCTCTCTCTCTCAACTCAAACACTCACTCTTTTAGTGAAGCCATTCAAAGCCTTACCAAACAAATCAATACATTAAATTGGAATAATGCGTCTAATGGCTCCCATTCAGCGCTTGCCATTTGATTTCAGCAGGGAGGCCGGGTCGGGCCTGCTTTACCGCACAAACACAAATGAACCAAGCCCAAATGGAAAAATCCATTGTGTGCTTTTCTTCCACCAATATTATAATCCTTGATTTCCTTTGTAGCGTCGTCCTAACTCGCATTATAGACTAGACGATGGAAGCTGTACATTTAATTATGTCCTCACATTTTGGTTCTGTGCATCTCACATTTTTCTTCTACCGTGTAATGATTTTGCTTTCCTTTGACAGCCGAGTCATGGCGGTTCTTGCTGGACTGGCCGCCTGCTTTGTGAAAATAAATTGAAATGATAGAACCGGGCTAAAAATACCAAACGTGGTCCTATGCTGATTTATAGGGATTTTCTGAGATCAGTACAAGTCAAGCTCAATCAACAGCTTTGTCAAAGGAAATGGAATATTACCAGAAGTCGTTTTGACTTATTGCTCTGGGTGTTAAAAAGAGAACAATTATGGAAAACAAGATTGATAATGGTGGTGTGGGCCATAATGTGGAGATGTTATGACACTCTAAAGACACGTTTAATCCTGTAGTAAGTAGCCGTGTCTTTAAATTGTTTAGTGGACTAAAAGAAAGGAAGCCAGACATTCAAACAGCTTTCTTTTTAAGCCTTTTATACTTCATTTCACCTTCATTTTTAGTTTTTTTTTAACTAAAAGGAAGGCTTTTGATTGATTGATGGATGGAAGGATGGATGGATGGATTGGCAGGAGCGTGTACAAACAGATGGATGGAAAAGCACGCACAGAACAATTGATGAGTAAAAAATATAATCAGTAAAATGTAAATGAATGTAACTTAGTAAAACAGAATGACTGATAAAGGAATGATGAGCATATGGGTGAATACTGTAGCTGGAAGAATGGTTGAAGGAATTTACAACCTATGGATGAATAAAAACAGGCATAACAGGATTAAAAGCTAATTTAAAGACAGGGAGATGGATGGTTTTAAAGATAATTAGATAAAAATCTAAAAATTGATTATTGTCTTACCAGTGGCATGGTGGAGCACTGAGAAAGGTCAATGCCACCGTCTCGCACAAAGGTCTGGTTGAGACTTTTCTGTGCAAATTCTAATTTTATTTGTCACATACATATGCATTTATGTAGTGAAATGCTTTTTCAATCGTACAAAATTTAAACAGGATGGGGGGTGGAAGGGATGGCGTTTGGGAAGAAAAAGTAGTGCAACATTTGAGCAATAAAATAGAACTAAAATACAAATAGAGAACACGTGCAAAACACAAAAGATGTAGGTATGTAACTCAAGTGTCCAAAAAACTTTAAAGTGTCCAATTATAAGTACAAAGTTCCTCCTTGCTCCATTACTCCTCAAAAAACGGATGACAGAATTTCCGTTTAACAATAGTTTTTGTCGATAAATCATAGTTTGGTTTCACTAAATAATTGCAAATACATGTTTTCCTTACCACAAGTCTTTTTCTGTTTAAAGGGAAAGGAAAGTGAGGTGACGGCAATATGGCCACTAGGGTCCATACTGAATTGGTGCTCTGCATTTAACCCATCCGTGAAAGTGCACATACACACAGTGAAGTGAACACACACACAACCCGGAGCAGTGGGCAGCCTAAGCCGTGGCGCCCGGGGGGCATGTGGGGTTCAGTGTCTTGCCCAAGGACACTTAGTTGTAGCACAAAACAGTAACAGGAGGGTTAAATAAGCATCAAAGAACAGTACGAAAGTTTTGGTAGTTCAAGAAACAAAAACATTGAATGCAGATGGAAAAATCTATTAAGCAGCAAAAAATGTAAAGCATGAATGTAAATGTAAAATGGTACACGTGTGATTTATGTTTGCGAAGTGTTGATAGTAATATATGTACATTGGGTTTCACTGGAGACGGCA
>MU204204.1:20704703-20734703 GCA_017309775.1 Paedocypris sp. Pulau Singkep
CACACACACACACACACACACACACACACACGTTTTGAGACACACTGAACTAATAGTGGTCTGAAATGAAATTGAATTACTTCTGAAAGTAGAATGTACAGACTCTGGATTCTGGGGAATATGGTCTGTCATAGTCTGAAAGAGCCATTAGGACCATCCGAGGAATCTCAGAAGACTATGGAATGAATATGAATTTTTTATTAGTGATGAAATTTAAATGGGATTCCAAAGCTGTTTTTATACCAAAAATGCATTGTATCCGAGTGGCCATAAACACGACATAGCAGAACAGCTTTCTCTCTCTCTCTCTCTCTCTTTCTCTCTCTCTCTCTCTCTCTCTCTCTCTCTCTCTCTCTCTCTCTCTCTCACACACACACACACACACACTAAACCTTTTTACATATGCCTGTCTCTTTATTTCCGTCTCCCACCTTAACTCTCTCTCTTTTCATCTCCTTCTCCATCTCACTGAACATATTTACCTGTTTCTCTCTTTATACATCTATCTAACTAAATCTCTCTCTCTCACTCAATTTACATTTCTCTCTCTCTTTTCATGTACATCTCTCTTCCACCTACATCTCTCTCTATACTTCTCTAATAGTCTTTCTCAACTCTCGCTGTTTTTACATCTCTCTTTTGTTCTATCTGTTTCTACCTCTCTCACCCACCTGTTATACGTGTTTCTCTTTGTTTTCACATTCCTCTCAGTTTTTTCAATTATTGTCACTCTCAAATTCACTTTTTTATTTCTTTCCCTCGTTGTAGTATTTGTGCAATCACTCACTCCCTTACTCTAGTAGCATTGGTCATTGGTAGTCATTGTAGTGTTTTTATTTTTTAGTTTCTCCTTCACTCTAGTATCTTTTATATTTTCTTTCCCAGTTTTTTTTTTTTTGTCAGTTACTCACTGTACTATTTTTCGTTTTTTTTTCTTTCTCAATTACTCCTTCACTCTAGTATCTTTTATTTTTTCTTTCCCAATTACTCACTCAATTATTCTGGTGGGATTTTTTTTTCTTTGTCAATTACTCCAATCCCTTACTCTAGTACTTAATTTCTTTTTTCTCAATTACTCACCCCCTCATTCAAGAATATTTCGGTTTTTCTTTCTCTCTCACACACTTCCTCTACGTCTCACAGTCAAGGGACAGATTAATACACTGGCAGTGTGAAGCCAAAGCAGAACTGAAATTTAGGTCATAAACGGTCACCTCGGTCGACCCTGTGGCTCTCTCGTTTGTCTTGAGCTTTCTTTCAAACTGGCTCTTTCTCTTCGTCTTCAGACGGATGCTGCGGCTGCATTCTTTCCCTGCAGAGAAGCAGGAACTCCAGCAAATGAATTTCCATTACTGAGCAGTGACTGGCTGGAATAAATCATCATAAAAGTGCTTCTCTGGACTGTCATCTCTGAGAGAGCAGCCGGGACTCATGGGACCATCGAGGGGCCGCGCCCATCACATGACTCACTGAAGCAGAGACAATGGAGAGGCTGTCTGCGCCGGAGGCCGGATCCAAGCCAGCATCTCCCAATCATTAGCATACATCATGGTTTGAAGCCGCCATGTTCTCTAAGTGTGATTCTTCTTTTGTGATTTGATTATTAATAATAATTGTTTCATGAGGGCGAATCCCACGTGATTTAAAGTGTTCGACGTGGAGAGTTATCTCTCTGTTTTATTTTATTTTATTTTATTTTATTTTATTTTATTTTATTTTATTTCATTTCATTTCATTTCATTTCATTTCATTTCATTTTATTTTATTTTATTTTATTTTATTTTATTTTATTTTATTTTATTTTATTTTATTTCATTTTATTTTATTTTATTTTATTTTTATTTTATTTATTAAGGTTGAAGCCCGGTCTGGGTCCTATATGAGGTTTGCATTGGATTGGCTCCAGCATCATGTGACACAGAAACGACTAGAAGATGGATGGGTCGATGGAATTTGCCGCCGTTATCGCTGTGATTCACACTGTATCATGATGCTTCAGACTCTGTGTCATGTATCTTCCAGATCTGGATCACATCTGGTCCAAAGGTCAAACGCTGTATGTTACATTTTTCAGTTGTGTTTATTGTGGGTCTGTATAGCATACGTGTAAACTATTTATTTTATAGTTTATAATATTCATATTTTTCTTAAATTGTTAGAGTTTATCAGGCTTAACTCCTCAACAGCTTTTTAAATGTATTTTCTGTTTTCAATCAAAGTGTATAAGTTCAAGTTCAAGTTTATTTATGTAGCGCTTTTCTTAGCTCGAGACCAACGCAATTTCGCTATGCAAATTACGGATAATCTTATCAAAAAATGTCCATTTGATCTGTGTTAAGAAATTATGGGAAAAAAAGATTTAGTTCGTAAACACAAGCATAAAATAATTAACGAAATTTTACTTTTAAAATCCATCTCATGTGTGAACTCAATAACTTTGACAACCCTAATACATACATACATACATATATACACATAAAAATAAATTATATATATATATATATATATATATATATATATATATATATATATATATATATATATATATATATATATATATATATATGGTATACATTTTTTTGGACATTTGTATAATATAATCATTTTCACTGAATGACTGTGTAACTAATATAATTACCACGTCTTTTGCTTCAGCTACACTGTAAAAACTGTGACGTGCTATTTACGTAAACAAAAGTTTGGTAACATATTACACAAATTATATTTAAGTAGTTTCTCAGAGCTTACTTTTAAGTAGAACATACTTCCACATTAAGATCCACATTCACTATTCATATGCCGTTCATAAAATTGACATTTGATCACTTCACGTGTTACAAACTGTGACTCAATTAAAACCGCAAAGCATTTGAACCAATTCTCTTAAAATAAATGTGAATTCTCGTTTTCTCAATTTTTTTGCCAAAATGGTGTCTTAAATTGATGCCAAAAATTGCACTGGTTTACTTGAAAAATAGGGGAGATGTACATTTTAATTAGTTTTTACCAAAATGTACTCAATATTTTAAGTGAAACACAGAACGACATTTTTTAAGGACACGTGCACAATCTTTTTAGCAATCACATAATTTTATTTTTAATGAAAATTTCAAGTCTCATGAATCATTTTTTTACAGTGTACAGTACATGGTGGATAATCTAATTCAGTTTTTTTGTCTTAAAGTGATAATCAGCCATCCAGAACAGCCTCGTGGCCCTGAAGTCGTGTCGTACTGCAAAACATCATGTAGTCGCTCTTTTTCAACTGCCAATTGTCAAGTGAGCGACACACCATGTGATCACACAACACCTGTTTCATCGCACCTGTTCGCAAGAAGAACCGAAGCTGTGATTTTTACCGCGATTGTATGCTAATTACACAAATTGGTTGTCTTGAGCTTTCAGAGTTATGAAACTGTTTCTAATAGCGCAGTGGTTTTATATGTTTGATCTTGTGGACGCGAGGACATCCTGCTGAAGACGGAATCAGTAATGAGCACCAACCAGCTCTCGCTCCACACTGAGACGGATCTCTGACTCTCATCAAGCCGAATTAAATCAGCACTACACTACATACACTATCGTTCACAAGTTTGGGGTCACTTTGAAACTTTGAAAGAAAAGCACCGTTTTTGTCAATGAAAATAACTTTAATCAGAAATATGCTCTATACATTGCTAATGTGGTAAATAACTATTCTAGCTGTACATTTGTGGTTTTTGCCGCAATATCTACAATTTGAAGAGACTGTCACTTGTCAGTCACATCACAGTGTTTTAATGGTACAATATGTTTGCTAATTGTATCTGATGGATAATTGGATGGTTCACTGCTGAAAACTGTTTAGCTGGTTAAAGAAGCTATAAAACTGAAAAAATAGAATACAAATTCTATAAAAATAGAAATCTGGAGCAAATCACATTTGTGGAGTCAATCAAACGCTCAAAATGGCCAGAAAGAGAGAACTTTCATGAAACTCGACAGAAACTGCCAAGAAACTGAAGATTTGTCCCCAAACTTTTGGACAGTAGTGTACATGTGGTGGATGTTAATGATGATGTTAATGATGATGATGATGCTAATGAAAAAAATTAGCTAATTGAGGATGTGGCAGTTGTGGTCCAATGATCAAGAGTAATAATTCCATGTTCGAATCCATGAGAGTCCATGACCTCCACATGCTAAAGGCTGCCCACTGCTCCGGGTTTGTGTGTGTTCACATCACTGTGTGTGTGTGTGTGTGTGTATGCTCCTTCACTGGACGGTTAAATGGACAGGATAACGAACCTGCAACATCTGGGTGGCAGGTCCACTCCCTCCCGCTGAACCACAACTACACTTTTGTTCGTATCTTTCGCACGTTTTTTCCCTAAAAAATGCAATTTCCCCTGTAACTATTTAGAGAAATGGCACAGGAAACACTCAGTCGTGTGAGACGGTTGCAGCAGGTTGTGTCAGATGCGACTGCAGCTGCAGGATCCATGTTTGAAGAATTAGGATTTACACAAGGTTGCGTTTTCAAGCGGCATTTTGCGTTTAGATGTGGCATTTACGCGGGCCAGGCTGTCAAACAGAACCCGTCACTTTAAAAAACACGCGATGATGGGCCAAAGCCTTTGAAGTCGATGCGTAAAACCGCTATTTTTAATAAGGCACCAAAAAAAACCCTAGTGGCCACAATTTGAACTGCAACGCATCCACGATTAATGATCCACGGCCACATCGGTGCCAATCTCATTCGCAGTCATTGTGCTTGTTTTCCTCCATCGTCTGCTCCGCATCAGCTGATAAATGAAACGTTCCCAGCTCCATCTCGGATTCCCGTCTGTGTTATTGCATTTCTTTGACTGATATGTGCCGTGAAAGCAGCAGAGACGATCATTCACCAAAACGGAAATCATTATTCTGTTTCCAGTCGGCCCCAAAACACACAGATTTTAATAATGCGAATATTTGTGCTTGAGAAATGAGCCGCGGCCCTGTGATGGGAATCGATCCCGGCGCTGTTGGGTTAAACGCGACACCCAGGACTTCCTGGTGCCAGTGATCTGCCGAGGAACCTATAATGTGATGTCGGAGTGGCGGAGAAAGGCTTTGACGGAGCGACCTGCACAGCCGCGGCGTGTTTCTCTTTTTGTCATCGCCGTGAATAATTGATGACACATTGGAAAAACAATAACATGAAAAACGTGTCAAGGTTATGAAATATTTGTGGATTTTTCTCAGGAGGACGTCTGATGTGCACCTTGAAAGTCTCCCTCTCTCTCTCTCTCTCTCTCCCTCTCTCTCCCTCTCTTTCGCTACCTCTATTCATCTCACTCTGTGTGTGTGTGTGTGTGTGTGTGTTGCGCATGTTTTTCGTGTCTGTTTAAGTCTTGTCCTCCCTCAATTCTTCTCTTTCTGAGTCTCTTCTTTCATTAAACTATTCTCGATTCCTTCTTTATTTCTTTGTCCCTCTTTCATTCAGTGTGTGAGTGTGTATCTTTTTGTGTCTTTAAATCTCGTCCTCCTTCAATTTTTCTCTTTCTGAGTCTCTTCTTTCATTAAACTATTCTCGATTCCTTCTTTATTTCTTTGTTCCTCTTTCATTCAGTGTGTGAGTGTGTATCTTTTTATGTCTTTAAATCTCGTCCTCCTTCAATGTTTCTCTTTCTGAGTCTCTTCTTTCATTAAAGTGTCGTTTTTTTTCCTTTTATTCAAAGTGTTTTTCTTTTATTTCTTTGTCCCTCATTCATTCATTCTCTGTGTGTGTAGGTGTGTGTCTTTTTCTCTTGTTCTCTGAATCTCTTTCTCTATTCTTTCCTTTTTCTTTTATTTTCTTCTTTTCTATCTTTACTTTTTTCTCGATACTGATTACTCTCTCTCTCTTTCTCGCTCCGCCTCTGAGTCACTTTCCTTTTTTTCGTTTCTTCTTTTTTTTCTTTGTCTTTCTTTCAATTAGTCTCTCTCTCTCTCTCTTTCTCTCGCTCTTTCTTTTTCTGTGACCTTTCTTTTTAAATTTTTATCGACCATTTTTTTTGTGCATCTGTCTTTCAGGTACAAAGTGATAAGCTCCTAAAATTAACAATATTTCAGAATTTGAAACAAACCTTTAATTTTTGTTAAGTTGCTGTTGTTGTACAACACTTGATTCCTTGTGAGGTTTTTTTTAGTTAAGAAACTTTTTTTTAGCAGTTAAGAAATATATTTAAATTTAAAATCAGCAAAGTTAATTTCTAAAACAAAAGGCTTCAAGTACCTGTGATGAACGCCTGTCTATTTTCTTCACACAGCAGTGGAGAAAAAGTCTCTGTATTCAGCAGAAGTTCTTCAGACATACTTCATGATAATTCTACCTGCTTTAAGGCGCTTGACAGTCACAACCACTGTCCTCTCATTTATTTCCTTTTGTAGTGCAAGAGGGAAATCATCATGTAATGTTCTGCAGAGCAGCGTTGTTTCTCTGGACGTTCCTTATATTTTTGTATTTGGCAGGAATGGCATATTTTATAGCAATAACCGTGTGGTGGCCAGCATTAATCAATAGCATATTTTCTACCTTCCACGACTTTCATTTGATATTTCCCTGGAGAAAATTGTAGAATCGTGAAAAACCGAACAAATCATAAAAAAAGACTTGGAGAAGATCTCAAGATCTCCAGTTTGATTCCGACACACTCACAAATGAAAAGAAAAACGGGACATTTTAGTCCAAAAAATTCTTCTGTTTAATTGTCATAACATAACACTATCCTGTCATGAGTAGTGTTATCATGAAAATGTCTGCATGAATCATGCCAGTCATGAATGATGTCATCAATAAGACGTCAATATTCACTTAAGTCATGAGTGATGTCATCAAAAACGTCACACATAAACCATGGTGTTATGAAACGTCAACATGGATCATGGTGTCTTGAATGATGTCATAAGTGAAACATCAACAAGAATCATGGTGTCATGAGTGATGTCATAAGTGAAACATCAACAAGAATCAGGGTGTCATGAGTGATGTCATCAAAACGCAACATTAGTCATCTGTCATGAATGATGTCATCATTGAAACGTCAACAAGAATCATGGAACTGTTGAATGATGTCATCAAAACGTCAACATGATTCATGTAAGTCATGAATGATGTCATCAAAACATCAACATGGATCATCTATGTCGTAATTGATGTCGAATGATGTCGTAATTGATAAGTCAACAAGAATCACGGCAGTGTTGAATGACGTCACCAAAACCTCAACATAATTCATGTAAGTCATGAACGATGTCATCATTAAAACGTCAGCATGAATCATGCCTGTCATAAATGAAGCCACCATAAGGAAAGCTTGACTGGCACCTCGTTTCTTCCTTGACAAACTGAAAGTCACCCGTTTGAATATTCGTTCGATTCCTTCTATTTCTGCCTCAGTTCTTAGAGCAGAACGTCGTCATTTCCAGGAAACACGCTGTGCAGACAAGCAGCGGGACCAAAAGTTTCCCAAGTTTCGAAAAGTGCCGTGACACAAAAAAAAAACCAGAAAAAAGCCTCGAGACCACTGCGAGAGCCCATGATTAAACAGTCAAAGAGAGACGGAGAGAAAGAAGCCGAGGCCGTTCACCTCAAGTTGCCATAAAGGAGGTAGAGATTTTGCCGGCTGATCCGAGCGCTGAGCCCCTTTGCTTGGGAAGCTCTTTGATATGTGAGCTGGTTAATCCCACTGGCTGCCATGTCTTCATCTTCCCATCCTGGTGCCCTTTTATTAACCTTTGACTCTCTCCAGCTCCTCGTTTGAAGACGCCAGCCCCTCATCGGCCTCATCGGGCTCCGCTTCCCAAGCCCCGTGTCTGGAACGTCTCCGGGGACTGGGATAGACCCCCGCTCCGACTGGGTTTATTGGCAGGTCACATATGGGATGGAAAAGCGCTTCACCTTCACCTGTTGGCTGATTGGCGAGTCCGTATTATGGTTTTACGTTTTAATACCCAGCATTAGGTCACCGTTTTTGTGAGGAGCAATTAGACGTCGGTTCTCAGGAAGTAAGGAGCTTTATTCTGAGCATCAGAGGACGAGAGCCGGAGCTTGTGAATTATTTCCCCGGTGATGTGTTGATGGTGGAGTTTGCCTGATCACTCTCTTTGCCTTTTGTAATCTCTCTCAGCGCACTGAGGTCAGCCGGATAATTCCTTTTAATAAAGCGCTTTTCATTTTCCACTGTCCGTCCACGTTGGTTCTGACAAAGGAGCCGCGGATCCTTCACCAGGCACCTGCGGTTCAGTGCGTGAATATATATTTTCCGAGTTATTGTTGGGCTATTTTTAGAGCGTTTTGGGAGCAGCTCAACAACGTTATTTCATGCAATAATCAAGATCTATCCACTTCCGATGCCTGTGGATTAGCAGTTCTTGCAGGTTTCTGTAAGCTGTTGTGGTTGAGATCTTCTATAGATTGACAGAATGGAGAAGATCAGAGTCCGGAGACTTTTTTCATCTCGACTTCCTTCGGGGAATATCACACTACAGATGACAGACAGTTCTTTTTTTGTTTTTTAAGATTAAACTTTTTTCTATGGAACATAGATCATCTGTGAGATATACAGTAACTTTCTTCATTAAACAACAATTCTGGATGAGAATGAACCTGTTACGTTCATGTCTCCCAAAAGTCAGATAGATGGATAAGAGAAAGTTTTTTTTTAGAGTTGCATAGATGGATGGATGGATGGAAATACAAATGAATGGATGGATGGTTAGATGGATGGTCGGAAGGATGAACAGATAAACTGAAGGACAGACAAATCTCAATATCATCCGTTCTGAGACTGTGGACGCAGTAAAATCCACTAATCTGCACTGAGCCGGGCCTTAATGGGAATGTTGAAAATGAGTAGCATAATCTGCATCTCGGTGGTCTTCAAACCCCTGTAGATGCACCACGAGGGGAATTGCATTAGTCTGACACACGGTGCAGATGTTCATAAATCAAATCCTACCTGCAGAGAATTCACCATGTTTCCCTCCTGAGAGAGAGAGAGAGAGAGAGAGAGAGAGGAAGTGAGAGAGAGTGAAAGAGAGCAAGAAAAAAGATGCCTGTCTGAGAGACGAAGAGCGAGGGAATGAAGACAGAGCGAGAGAGAGAAAAAATGAGAAAGTGGGAGGCAAGACAAAGAAAAACAGAAAGAGATAGAGTGGGAGAAAGAGAGAGAGAAAGAGTGAGTGAGTGAGCGAGAGAGGGAGCAATAGAGATTAAGACAGTGGGTTTTTAGATTGAGAAAAATAGGAAGATAGAGAGAGAAATGGGGAGAGAGAGAGAGAGAGACAGAGTGAGTGAGTGAGAAAGAGAGAGAGGGAGAAATAGAGATTAAGGCAGTGGGTTGGAGAGATTGATAGATAGATTGAGAAAATTTTGAAGAAACAGAGAGAAGCGGGCAGAGAGAGAGAGAGAGAGAGAGAGAGAGAGAGAGAGAGAGAGAGAGAGAGAGCATGAGTGAGTGAGTGAAGGAGTAGAAATGCAGTGTGTCGCAGAGTGACATTGAGATTAAGAGAGAGAAAGACAGAGTGAGACAGTGAAGGAGAGGAAACGCAAGAGAGAGTTGAGAGAGATTGGGAGAATGGTTGAGAGAGAGAGAGAGAAAGAGAGAGACAGAGAAAGAGAAATATTAGATAAAGTTAAAGGTAATTAGTGAGATGGTTTGGGATTTCTCTTTCGACTAGGCAGAATGCTGGGAATTCTGTCTTTCTCTCTCTCTCTCTTTCTCTCTCTCTCTCACACACACACACACACACACACACACTCTTTCTCACACATTTATTCTCTGTAGTGGCTTTGATTTGCTAACAAAATAAAGTCTGTCCTCCTTTTAATGAACACCTTAAGGATTGGAGGATTATTTAGAAAAGTCTAATTATTGGTTGGAATGTGAGCGCATCAAAAGGTTCCCGATCTTATGATTGTGTGCGTGCACACTTAAATTAATAACTGATTAGCTTCTCCTTGATGCTGTGATGAGCTGCTTTAAAATACATTATCATTCCAAGGATCGGCGAAGAGAGTGTCCACCAAGAACAGCAGTTCACCATTGCTTTCCACTTGAGAGAATATTCCGGATCTTGGATAACTGAGGAACGCTGTTCATCTTTCTTGTTGCCAAACAAGTTACACAATGAAATAAATACACATTTTGAGATGTCAGTGATCTACACAAATGATTAAAGTTCTTTGAGTAAAATGAATTCTTGGCGACCTCGAAGGTCTCAAAATGCATGTTATGGAAATACGTATTTTAAACTTTCTAATTGCACAGCAGAAAATGTTTCCCTATTCCCAGTGTAGATTCATGGTTAACAAAAAAGCGCTATATAAATAAACTTGAACTTGAACTTAAAATAGGTTTAGGGTTGGGCTAAGTCTAACCTTTAATCCTAACCTAACCCTTACCCTTACCCTAACCCTAACATAACATAACCATATCCTATTCTTACCCTAACCCTAACCCTTACCCTAACCCTAACATAACCTTACCCTTACCCTAACCCTAACATAACATAACCTTATCCTATTCTTACCCTAACCCTAACATAACCTTACCCTTACCCTAACCCTAACCCTAACATAACATAACCTTATCCTATTCTTACCCTAACCCTAACATAACCTTACCCTTACCCTAACCCTAACCCTAACATAACATAACCTTATCCTATTCTTACCCTAACCCTAACCCTTACCCTAACCCTAACATAACCTTATCCTTACCCTTACCCTTACCCTTACCCTAACCCTAACATAACCTTATTCTTACCCTTACCCTAACCCTAACATAACCTTACCCTTACCCTAACCCTAACATAACATAACCTTATCCTATTCTTACCCTAACCCTAATCAAACCCTCACCCTAACCAAAACCAAACTATAGCCTTACCCTAACCTAACCCAAACATAACATAACCTTAACATAACCCTAAACAAACCCTAACCTAACCCCTGGCCCCACCCTAACCCTAACCTAACCTTTACTCTAACCTAAACCTTATCCTAACCCTAATCAAACCCTCACCCTAACCAAAACTAAACTATAGCCTTACCCTAACCTAACCCAAACATAACATAACTCTAAACAAACCCTAACCTAACCCCTGGCCTCACCCTCACCCTAACCTAACCGAACCCTTACTCTTCCCTACCCAAGGGACTGTTGAAAATAAATAGCTTTCTACAAATAAATGGAATGAACTAGATGGAAATACAATAACAGCAAAAATAAACTAAAATGTTACTGGACAAACAAACTAGTGAAAAGACTTTTCGAGTTGCCTGAACTTTTCCGTATTAAAGTTCAAAGTTTGTCGTACGCTGTAAAAAACGTTCCGTTTTTTTTTTTTCTTACCACCAGACAGTTAAGCACATCATAGTTTTCAAACATTAGCGGGTTTCTATTTCCGCCCCGGCAGAATTTGTCACATTTTCTCTTTCCGACATTCCTGGCCGTGGTGGTAAATATTCCGATCATGCCCCATGCCAGAGTTCAAAGAAGAGCAGGAGTGAATTTGTAATGAGAGCGCTCGCTAATCACGCCATAGCATAACCGGCCTCTGAGGAGCAGCGAGAACATCCTGCTTCACGCTTCAAAGCTCCGCGCTTAAGCATCCCATACTTCTCCAAGGGCAAACTTTAGTTGGGCATATCAATAATGGAGGTGGCCCAAAGGCTTTTGTTTACTGAACCACCGAGCGTTTGGATGGATCTGTGCTCCGAATACAGAGCGCGGATCTCGCGGGGTGTCCGTCGAGCATTTCACGCTGCCTTTATTACTTTAATTAAACGGTAAACGTGTTATTGCTCTTGGTTACTTCTCTTCTTAATTAAATTACCGCCCCATACTGATCTTAAAGCAACAGGCTTTACGACACATTCTGTTCCAACAAACAAGATTTCAGAGTTGGAACAAAACGCCAAAATCTGCACTCGCTAAAATCACACACGGGTTGATGTTGCATCACTTGGCATCATATAAAATTATTATATGTTGGATAAGTATTATAATAAATCATAATTATTGTAGTACATTGCATATATTATACATACAGAATATATTATATTATAGTATATATATATAAATATACATTAATATACGTATATTACTTAAGATATAAGTTATACATTCAGATTTGTGACTTTTTTTTAATCTCTGTCTTCTTTGAAATTTTTTTTCTTTTATATGTAAACTTTCTAAACTTTGTACAATGTCAACTTCATCACTCACAATTAAATAAAATAAGGCAAAGATTCCTTTTGATTCGAACGTTAGAACACACAACGAAATACTTTATTTGAGAGCAGAAACAAAGCAAAATGTAAAATAGACAAACGGTTTGATTTGAGAAAAATCAGATTTAAAACTTGGTCGTTTCCTCAGAAAAAAAAGCTTTACTTAGCAAGACTGCAGGTCAGTGGTGTGAGGGAAAAAAAAAAACAAGGTCGACGTGACAATCCTGCCGTGGGAATAAACAGGCGTCTGCAACCTTTACTTAACAAAGAATTGTAAGTTGCAATTAAAATCAGCCTCTGGGACATAAAAGTCACAGTTGAAGAATCAGTCAAATATGTGTTTTCTTTCGCCTTGGGGAAAGTGAAGACGTCGCATCCTTGATACCAAGAATTGCCTTTATATTAAGTGTGTGGCTCCAACACGAGTCCGTCACATGGCTCGGTGCATGACGGTCAAACAGGGTGGTCCAGTATTAGCTCCATACATCACATAAAATTAGCAGCAGGGGTCCCGTCAGGTCCGACATCGCCACTTAATCTTGGGTTTTTGGCACAGTGTTGCTATAACAGGTCAAGTGGAGGCCATTAATCAAGCGTCCCGGGAGCTTTGGGAAGGCTGGAGCAGGAGGGAGTTGCACCTCGTGGGGGTCCGGCTCCGAGCCCTCCAGAAACTTCTCAGGGAATTAAGCCCGGTCATAAAACCTCAGCCCAGCGAGTAATCCAGTCTATTCCACCAACGATTAAACCCTGTAAGGAAGATGGATCACCTTTGCTACTTTGTCTTGCAGGTGTAATCCTAGATTATTAGAGGACTTGGAGCAGGGAATCTGGAAGTTTTGTCGGAGCAGGGCGATCCATCCTCGTGCCACGTGCACATTACTGTCATTACTGCACACGTGATGCTCTCCGTGCTCTACTGGTCTTCAGTCTCCAAGGTTCTGTTTAAGATAGATGTTCTGTAATACACTCTCTTTAATGGTTGGGGTTGATTTGCTGCTTTGTTACATTTGTGAAGATGAATAACTTTTATGCTTAGCAAGATGGTAACCTGTTAATATGGTGATGTGTTAAATCTGTTTTTAAATTTTGTAGAGAGAAAAACTATAAAAAGTGAATGAATGTCATAGAATATTAAGTGAATAGGTGAAGAATAAAACTGTTTTTAAACAAAAATGATTTTTTTTTTTTTTTTATGAAAAATGAAAAAAAAAATAAACCATGAAATGCTTTTTTTAAGTAAATTCGACTCGTTTTTAGCACCAGCTATACAGGTTGAGTTATGGGAAATTAATTTAACTTATGGGAAAAATGACCAATCACAGGTCCAGCATGGTGGTTTATTCTTAACGTCTCAGGTGACCATTGACCAATCACAGGTCCAGTACGGCGGTTTATTCTTAACGTCTCAGGTGACCATTGACCAATCACAGGTCCAGCATGGTGGTTTAGTCTTAACGTCTCAGGTGACTATTGACCAATCACAGGTCAGCAAGGTGGTTTAGTCTTAACGTCTCAGGTGACCATTGACCAATCACAGGTCAGCAAGGTGGTTTAGTCTTAACGTCTCAGGTGACTATTGGCCAATCACAGGTCAGCACGGCGGTTCAGTTTTGATGTCTCAGGTGACTATTGGCCAATCACAGGTCCAGCACGGCGGTTTATTCTTAACGTCTCAGGTGACTATTGGCCAATCACAGGTCAGCACGGCGGTTCAGTTTTGATGTCTCAGGTGACTATTGTCCAATCACAGGTCCAGCACGGCGGTTTGGCCTTGACGTCTCTGGTGACCGTAAAGGGGCGGTGTCTCTTCCAGTCGGGTGTTCCGATTGGTCGGTCTTCTGCATGATTGCGTAAGACTTGTCAGTTGATAGCAGTGCTAGAAGCTAAAGAAAGTTGTCAAACGCGGAGCTCCACCCCGTCTGTGAGTTCATCTCCTCTAGTCTCCGGGATTAAGCTTAACTCCCACAAAACCTTGCCGGGCGCAGCATCAAAAGAGGAAAGCGCAGGGGAGTATCAGGAAACTTATTAGCTGCTCCGTGCAGTCTCAGTCCTGCTAATTCACTTTCTCCATCAAACATCTTTTTTACCGCCTGACTGCGGCGAAAGTCTCTTCTGCCGCCGGAAAGTTCCAAGAAAAGTTTCAAATACGAGATAATTTGATTGTAATGCTTATTGAAGCATATAAAGTTGGTGTGTGTGCGTGTGTGTGTGTGTGTGTGTGTGTGCGTGTGCGTGTGTTCAAATATTCATGTTTTTAAAGAAAACTTTAATGTTTTTAAAGAAAAAAATTATTTTTTCTTTATTGATCTTTTTTGTGAACAACTAATAGCACTTAAAAAAAAACTAAATAAATTACAATACTGCATAAAAATATGGCCGGGTTTATTATTAAATAATGTGATATTTATTGAGCTCAAATTAAACTCACTGCATGACATTTATTCGTAAAAATTGTCCTTTGAAATAATAAAACAGATATAAGCGAAGAAGGACAGACAGACACACAGGTGGATGAATGAAAGGATGGCTTTTTGGATGGATGGATGGATGGATAGATAGATTATTATTACATTTTTGCTACACCATAAATACCATTTCATGTGATTGAAAGCGAGAGAAAGTGAGAAAGAAGAAAGGAAGCGGTAGAGATGGTATATGAGGGAAACACTCATTTGGAAGCTTTGCATGTTTGCTCACACGCGTCCATCTCTCACCATTGCCAGTGATGAAAGATGAAAGACAGAGCAGAATGTGTAAAAGCCTCCATCACTTTGATTTCAGCCTGTGACAACAGAGCACGAGCGAGATAGGAAATATAACATGCAAATGTTTCCAGCCCACGAACATTCTGAAAGAGAAATAAGCAAAACCTGAAATAAAAAATGAGGTCAATATGCTTTATCACCAAGAGAAATAATTAATACTGCTATTTAAAAAGCTGAAATTTAAAAATATATATTTGGTGTTTTATATTTTATTTAACTTAAAAAAAAAATGTCATTATTTATTTTAGAAACATAAGGTAAAATTATTCACTTGTACAGAAATTTGGCTTTTAAAAACCACAAAAATGTGAGAGAGCGAATAAGATTCTGAATAAATCACCTAGATAATGCATTTTGCCTGAAGTCCTTTGTTGAAGTTTGCCTTTTCTTAATAAAGATACCTCTTGCAAATGGATTTGCCACGTCTTGGCGTTGACAACGGCCACTTTACAACAAGGAAATGCGTTGAAACAATGCGCCATTGTTCATTTAAGAGGGAAATAGTTGTTCTTGCGTTAGATGTGATCTTTGCGTTAGATGTCCGTGGCCATTTTGTTTAAGTCCAGTCTGTCTTAAAAATATCTTATGTAGCCGAATGGGACCGTACACGCACAGAGAAAAGTGACAGATACAAACCAGGAGCAGTGGGCAGCCTCAAGCCGTCGTGACTTAATTTTGTTGAGTTCTTTTTGTCTCATACACTTGTGAGCTTTGTGGTAAGAAAATTGTATTATTACGTATGTGATTTTGCTTAGAAGAAAGTCAGTAATCATCAGTAGTACTTTGTCATTCGATCCAAACACATGTTTGTGTTTCTAATAACATTTTTATTCTTTAACGACTCTTTTTTACCTAATTCCGCAGAGCGACTTTGCGTTGGTCTGCGACTAAAAAAGTGCTATATAAATAAACATGAACATGAACTTGAATATCAAAGGTCACAATGACATTTTCATTTTACGTATATTATGCTGACTTGATAGATTTACTTCACTTGTTAGAATAAAATAAAATAAAGCTAGAGCAAAATCTACCATTAAGGTAATTACATAATCCCGGACATTTCCCGTGGTGGGATTAATAAAGTCTAATCTAACATGTTGTTTTTTGTTCTATCAGTTTTTTCTAGCCATTGTCGGCTATTAGCTTGCTCTCTGGACCCAGTCAATGCCGTAGTCGCTGTTCGTTATTACAGCCAATTGATATTAATTTATTTCATTTTGTATCTTGCCAATGTGGAAGCGCTTCATAAATAAACGTAACTTAAAACTTGCAACGATTGATGAACCTTCTGCTCCAATTAAATATAAATCGACGGACAAATCCCAAAGTGACATTCCCCACCTAATAAAGAACTGATTACGGAGCTGGTGTTAGGCAAGTTGTCATTTTAAACAGCGATGTGCCGGTTTTGCTAAACGCAATGTCTAAATCAGCAGGTCAATGAGGGAAACACCAGGAGGACGAGCAGTTGAATCCCATCCAAGAGGAAGGAGTCGGGGAAATAGCTGCCCGCCCAGCAGAACCTCCTCCTGCCCGACCTTGCCCACAGCTAGAGTGGCATGGAGGGTATCAGCCCACCGCTCTGTCTGCATCTGCACGATTAGATAAACCAGAAGGGACGGACTGAGGAGAAGCGTGCAATGCCAAACAGCTCGTCTCAAAATACAGGGCACAGAAAATCTCCAAGAGCTGGTAATGAAGTCTGTCATTCAAAAGCAGGCCTGTGCTGAGAAGAAGGGAAAAAAATACAGAAAAGAAAATGCATTAGGTTCCCACGGGGAAATGTGGGAGTTCAGTTCTGAAGATATTAACTCTGATTCCGTTTTATAATGTAGGACGCAACAGGTTTACAGCATGGATTGAAGATTTTCAGACTACAGGTTATTTAGTTCCCGGGAAAATGAGGCTGAAATTGCTTCGAACCTTTGCAGTGTTGCGCCAAAGTGTGTGTCTTGATCTGACTCTTGTATTGCGGTTAAATCAAGCAGCCTGATGGATAATAAATCTTAAAGTTTAACATGTCAAATCGCCGTAGAACCTTTTCTTTGGAAGCACTTTAACTCAAAGGGTTGAAAAACAGACCACCACGCTAATATATGCACATATTCACATCCTTTGTTGATTGGGGCTTGTGTACTAACGGGTTGAATTAAAATAATTATAATGTTTTGAGCCTCGTACACCATGTCATAAAATCTGAATAGAAACCCGATTGTCTTGACCACTTAGGCGCAAGCTTGAAAAAAACGTACATTGCCTCATAATGAGACTCCAGTCAGTGGAGAATCTGCTCGATTGGTCCCTTTAACAAACAGGCAGCAACAGCGCCACCCGTTCTGCTAATGGTGAATAGGGTGAAATGCTGGCTAGTCTCTGCTCACACAACGACATTTATGATTACTTACATAATTACAAGATTTAAACATCCATTGTCTCTTATGACAAATCACTTCAATTTCCCCTTTTTACGACATAACAAGATCACGCAAACGTGTTTATGATATATTTTCCAGTTTTAAAGAGTTTAAAAAATTGCATGCAGCACTTGCAAGCTTCTCATTGGCTCATTGGCCATTAGGTAATCTCATACCTTCAGCACTTAGTAAAAAGCAGACCTAAGCACACAGGTCAAGAATAAGTACTATAAAGCTAGTAAGTTCTAGTAAAGTGTACAGTAAGTGCTAAAAATAGAACTTAACAATCAAAAAAGTTATTAAAAAGCAGAGTCAACCAACCATTACTAAAAGTAAAATATATGCTTGATACAAATACTAAAACGCAGACTCACTGTAAAGTAAATTATATAGAAATACTAAAACACTGACTTACTGTAATTGCGGACTTTTTGTAAGTACTCGGGTAAAATACAAGTGCTACAGTTCTGAATCGAACTAAAGTACATATTAAATACAGGTACGTTCTAAAAAACACGTGTCAGTACCAAAGCAAGGTTCATGTTCTAATATGCCAAGCATCTAATATCTAATGTTTTAAATGCCACGCACTTAAAATTAATACAAGTATTTAAAGGCATTCACAATTAAAATACCATTACTAAAAGGCTGACTAACTGTAAGTACCTAAATAAAGTACAATAAAGTAGTGCGAGGCCAAAATCTATGCACAATTTTGGAGTTCTTGAAATTTTTTTTATCTTATCTTGAACCCAGGATATTAAGGTAAAATATGCGCCTATTAAGTGAAAGTCTACTGTACTCAAAAATACTAAAGTATGACTACTAAGTACTCAAGCAAAGTGCAAGTACTATAAAAGGTTATTTAAGCAGTGCAGCAAATGAATGTAACTACTGTCTTTCTGTGGAGCGTTTGATTCTCGGGGATCATTATTATCTCTGGTACTAAGAAAGTCATTTCAACGTAATTACAAATAGAATTGAGCCAACTTTTTTAATAATGCATGAATGCAAATGGGATGTACTGCTGCCATGCCGTGTTCCCAGTGGAGTGTGTGTGTTAAAACAAACAGGAGATATGAGAAGTTTATAACGGATTCCGAATCCAGATCTCAGAGACGGCGGATCATTCACTAGCTGGTAGAGATGAAGTGAACGTTTTTTTTTTGGGAAATATGGCTTCAGGTACAGGAGGAGCAGGGAATCTCTGAAGATCATTGGAACAGAGCACGGCTTGCTTTATAAATCAGGATGGAAGCTTTTAGCGGCGTTCCTCCCTCTCTCCGTCTCCTTGCGGATAATAAGTATTCCGTGCCTTTCCTCTCATCGCTTGTGTCTTCTCCGCAGCTGCTCTTTCTATTTGGCTTGACTTCACTTACTTAGCGGTGTCCTTTTTAGAGATAATAAAACAAATGGCCACAGATGAATTATATTTGACAGTTTAGTTTCCAAGTGTAAGTATCAATTTCCTCTCGGGCCTGAGATATCAGAGAGACAACTGAGAGAGACCCAGCTGCACTTATTTGGGCTTCGGAGGGACAATCATCTCTTTTTTCCCCCTGATAAAACACTGTATTTTTGCATTGATCTACTTTCAGGTTTGTTTTTTCAGTGGGTTACTATTTTCAGAGTAAACGGACACACAAACACACTGCGTTTATTTTATACGTTATATTCCTTTAATGACGAATACAAAGGCATAAGCTCTGGTTTATGAGATGATTGTAGTTCAATAGTTAAAGGTTAAAATGGTGAAATTGATAAATAAAGAGAACAAAAGAAAATGTTTTCTAAATTAAGAAAAAAAAATTTTAATAAAAAAAATTAAAATAAACTCGTTATTTGACCTTCTAGCAGTGGGCACCACTGTGAATGACAGTAAGGTCATACACACAATGACATTGGACAAATTATAAATAAGAAAGAAAGAATTGATCAAAGAGAGAGAGAGAGAGAGAGAGAGAGAGAGAGAGAGAGAGAGAGAGAGAGAGAGAGAGAGAGAGAGAGTGAGAGAGATGCTGGCCATTGATTGAAACATTTTATCACCACACGTATAGTACATTCAATAGTACATCATTGTGTACTTTTATTTCAGAAGTGCTGTAACATGAATAAACGTACAAAATCCATTATTAACACAATAAACTAGGAATTTGAACATCAATTTTACTAAGGAATTTCAAATTTCATTTTTTTAATAGACCCAGATTTAAAAAGAGTAAAATTTGACTATTACTTATACGATGTATACAATACATGATATACTATACAATGTACAGTATATACCATCGTTTACATATAATTATATACAAATGACAACTAATTACGCCAAAAATGCGTGCGCACACACACACACACACACACACATATAAATGTACATTTTTGCTTAATTAGTTGATGAGGTTAGAGAAAAGAAAATGGTCAGAGAATTTCCTGCTCGTCACGTCTTATGATAATCTAGCATCAGTAAAGGGTTGAAACAATCCAATTAAGTCATGAAAACCCGGAGCCTCATTAGAGTGAAGATCCATGATGATGCTAATAGTTTCCAAGCCCGAGCCTGTCTGGAATACTGATTCCCGCCGCACAGGTGAGCATCACGGAGGTCATCCCTCGCCATCCTGCCGCAGTTTAGATGCCCGCGCCTAAAAAACCAAGCTTGTTTAATCAACTCCAATTAAAAATTCTCGGTGAATTGTGCAAAGCCGCTTGAGAAATCAGAGCTTTTCGTCGACGGATGATTAACGCGTAATAAGATTTTAGCTGGATCGCTTTCTGTGATGGCTCTCGCTCTTACCTCAGGAAATGTCAAGCCATGTTTGTTTTCACGTGGACTGATAATTGTGAACGTTTGTGTGCTGATTTCCTGCCAGTTTCTGCTCAATGCTCGGTCAGCTCATCACTTGCTTTGTTGGGATACGGTGGAGTTTTGCCAATCATCTACTGTACTACAATTAGGAAAGAAAGAAGAAAGTGAGTTTATTAATGTGGCCACTAGGGGCAGAGTCACAATTGCGCACACCATCTAGTAAAGTTACACACACAAGCTCAAGTTCAAGTTCAAGTTTATTCTTATAGTGCTTTTCTTAGTTCAAGACACTCTCAACGTCGTTATGCGGAATTAGGGGGAAATAATAAAAGCTTTGCCAGTAAATTCATTTCCTGCAATCTTCTGTCCGTTTTGCTTTGGTATGATTTGCTTTTTATTTGCTCATTTTCGGGCAAAAGAGGAAGTTCAGTATAACGATTACATAATCAGTATAATGATTCCTCATAGATTCTCATAAAGATGCGAAAATGTTTTATTACGACTAGACTGTTAATGTTCAAAAGTTTATTTGATGTTTTTGCAAAGTCAAGGAAAAACTCAACCTTGTAACGAATCATTTATAACAATGTTGCAAATTTCCAGTTAGCAATGTTTCTTTGTAATTCACGCCACACAATGACTCATTCTGCCAAGATGAATAATAATCAAACACAAGTGCAAGAAAATCATCCTGCTTGCAGAAAGTAATATATATATATTTTTTTTTTTATTTTTTGCTAAAGCCTCAAAAAAAAAGGCACTGTAATTTTTACCGTAAATCAGCTGATTCGCTCGGAAAATCCATTACAATTGATCAATTCCAGGCGCCAATTGTCAACTTAATTGCGTATTCATTGGCATGTAAATCAGCTCGGAGCTGAGTTCTTCACGTGGGGTCTTTAAATCCAAGCACTTAACCCAAACATCAGGGACGAGAAGTCAATTAAACCCCATTTCCTTAATCAAGAATCACCGCGGGCGAAATAATCCACGCTATTAGTGTAACGCCAGTCGCTTTTTGTGTGCGGAGATCTTTCAACAGCAGGAATTGTATTGTTTTCCCAGCCTGTTATTGGGCATCAGCAGTCCTGACCAGGCTACACCTCGCCTATAAATCATTTTCCAGAAACAAGACATGAGTGGAAAAATCAGGGCGTGTGTGTGCAGCTTCATGTTGATATGTAGCATGTGGCGGGATTGGCCGCGGGCTGCAAAGGCCTCTGGGTGTTGGTGCGCTGAAGCAGGACCTCGGTTTGTATTCAGAGGCTTTGCATCTTCACCCAACAGCATCTGTCAGCCATTATGCGCTTCCTCTTATTCCACACGAGCTTGGATTCGGAAAACCATCACTTCTCGTCCATTTCTGATGCTGATTTTAACGGTAGCGATTGAAGAATTAGTGCATTTACCCGGTCATTTTTGTTCAATAGTTGTGTTTTTGAGTTGTTTTTGCTTGATGGTTTTATAATTGGAATTTTTTTTTGGTAATTTTAAAGATAAGAGAAATGGTGTGAGTTGAACACTGCAATGTGGAGGTTTTGAAGGGCTTTGCAATTCAATATTTTTATTAAAATATTTTATTTATTTCTTTATTGTATCGTATTTTTCATTTTATAAGACGCACCATTAATAAAGATAGTTTCTTTCAATTATAATTCACACATTTTTTTCCAGACTATAAAGTGCAGCGTCATTTTTAAAACAATTTTTAGGTTTTTAAGTGCTTTTTATTGTCCCAAAAATACATTAATTGATTCTGTGGGTTGTTATGCTTTATTTTTAAATTTAGTTTGATTTCAGTTCAAATTTCCAGTGCTTGCGTGGGTTTCCTCCAGGTCTCCACATTCATCTCATAGTTCTGGAGAATAGCCAACAGGAGTGTGTGTGTGTGTGTGTGTGTGTGTGTCGCTCTGTGATTGGTTAAGGGTGTGTGTTCTGTCTTTAGCTTCTGAAAATGTATGTATTGATACCTGATCATTACAAGTCACGCGCCAAAAATATACCAAAAAAAGCCTCTGGTTGTGCTGCGAACATCGAGCTTTTAATTTGAATTCTGCAGCATCTTGTTCTTTACACGTCTCCAAGGTTAAACCCTGTTTCACTCAAGACTGAGAGATTCCGCAGGACGAATCCTTTCAAGTTTCCTGCTCCTGTGGCTGAAGGCCTCAGAAAGACCATCTCTGTTATTGACATTACAACTAGATGCCCAATAAAAACTTCATACGCTTTCCTTAGGGAGCCTGAGCACAACAAATGGAGGTACCACCAACCGTGCTGCCATTTTAGTTTAGTTTTTTTGTTTTTTTTACCATCGTTTTCATAGCAAACAACACCATTTCATTTTTTACAATTTTATTATTTCCTTCTGTATGGACCAGGACTGCATTGCATGTGATAATAATTGTCAATATATTTTTATTTAATACAAAAATTGATAATGTTTTGCGTTTTTGGCCTAATATACACATGTGTATTTTTACATATTTAGCACTATAATTACAAAATAAAAAAATAAAAAATACCGTACCATTTTACAAATTTGTGTTAGACTTTGTATGTTTGCTATTTTTTCCCACTCATTTTTTTATGCAAATGTGTATTAAAAGCTGTTGAACAATTGCATAATGCTGATAAAAAATGATAAAGGTTGTTTATAAAGCAGCACTATAACCCTCACCCTTAAAAAACAGGAGCCTTTGCGCATCCTTTTTATTGTTGTTGTGTGTTGTGCATCTCCTGCATCACCAGCATCCCTCCCTCCGTATCAGTGTATCTCGCCTGCATCCCAAAAGGTTAATAACCCGCTGAAATGTCAAGGGCACGTCCAGGAAGTGTCAGAGGCCGCGTGAGCGGGAAACCAATGCATGATTCAGCGCTTCCCATTTCATTTCAATAATTGCAACTGACCTCAAAAAGCTGATTTGGAAAAGACTAGAGGAGGTTTTACGGCTGTGTTTGCTGGGGGACGCTGAAAGAACGGTTGCAGGAGGTGATTTTTGAACATTATAAATTGTTTAAGAGACAAATTGTCTTGTTTAGTTATAAAAATGGACATAGAGCTATGAAATCTCTATCTATTATTCTGAAAACACCATCAGCAGCTGAATCTCAATAGTGGCTATGAAAAAACCCCTCGTGGCTAGGAAAATAAAGCCAAGTACTTCTGCTTTCTGCTATAAAACATCTACTTTATTTATTTTGGAAAATCAAATGTTTTTCAGATACTTTTACAAGTTTCTGTTGATGCAAACATAAGAAACTGAATATTTGGTACTATAGCAAAAAAAAAAATAAATAAATAAAACAAGAAACGTCTAAAGTTGGTTACCTCTGTGGATTTAATTAGATCCTGCATTACATTTACTTATAACATTTATAGTTAAAATAGCATTTCAAAATGTTTTTTAAACATCTGTAAAATTATCCATCGGTGTGTGTGTGTGTGTGTCCCAGTCCCCAGTGATTGATAAGAAAAGATGGCTCCATGTGACCCTGAAATAAAAAAATTAATAAACATATAAATGCTGAAAAGTTCATTTAACAGCATGTAGAATTTCATTTCAATAATTGTTAATAAATGCATAATTAATTTGATTAATGGTGTGCATTTAAATGTAGATTATCCATGCTGTTGCTTCCTCCAAAAAAAACGTGTTTCATTTCTATTATAAGAACATCGCAAAAAAAAAATGACACAAAGTATTTTTGTAGTATTAATTTAATAAGAGCATATTAAATGATGTGTTTACTGGACAGCAATATTCCGCCTGACTGCTGTGATCCTCTTTCTTCCATCTGCTTTTCTCATCATGTAATAACCTGAGACCTGAGCCGCTGCGGAGGATTGCAGGGCGACTTAATGATGCTGTTCATCATTCTGGGGTCTGCGCAGGTTGCCACGGCTTGAGTTTGTGTTCCAAGCTGCTTTATAAATCGCTTTCTACGTCTCCTCAGTCTCATCGCTTCTTATCTGATGAAACAAATCATATTGTTGTTCAATAAATTGTCGGTTTTGATGGCGCATCCGATCTGATTCGGATGCTCTGTTGGTGTGTGTGTGAGTGTGTGTGTGTGTGTGTGTGTGTGTGTGTGTGTGTGTGTGTGTGAGAGAACTCATTACCATGCGCGACTCACTTTACTGTTCTGCTCCTAATTCCCAGTGGTGGTCCAGCCGAGAATTGTTCTCTCACAACATGTCTCACAATTAACTGCCTTAAACCAAACAAAACACACACACACACACACGCTTAATGTAACAGGCACTGACGTGGGCACCCACACACACAGACTGACACACACACAATGTATCACACACTTCCTGGACACACACATAGACAACAAAATTCAATAAAACACACACACACACACACACACACACACACACACACACACGCTTAATGTAACAGGCACTGACGTGGGCACCCACACACACAGACTGACACACACTCAATGTATCACACACTTCCTGGACACACACATAGACAACAAAATTCAATAAAACGAACACACACACATCGACAACCATTTAATGAAACACACACAAAGACCCATATACACATTCAAAGACACACACACACTGACACATATTCATTGAAAGACACACTCACACACAAACACTGATGTAGACTCAATGTAACACACAGATAAACTAACACACATGTGATGTAACACACACTGACATAAACACTTACACACACCCAATGTTACACGCTCTTTCCCGGACACAATGTAACACACCAGCACAAACTCAAGGTCAGGCATAGACTCACACTCACACACACACACACACACACACACACACACACACACTCAATGCAACATGCATTCACACACATGACGCCCTCTTATTCTAACACACACTGACATGGGTACTAACACACACACTAACACTTTTGCACACACACACACACATGCGCGCACACTCACTCACTCACTAATGATAACACACACCGACAAATTCTGTCTCTCTCTCTCTCTCTCTCTCTCTCACACACACACACACACACACACAGTAATACACACTCAATGTAACACACAACCATCTTCACAGTAACATACACTGACATCCACTCAACACAATCAAAGTAGCACGCGTGAACACACAAACACACATCGACACACAAAAACACACTTATTGACACAAACACTGGCTCACACAAACTGTTATATAAGCACACAGTGACTCATACATAAATATTTATCCCGACACAGACAAGTGCAAATGCCCAGATTGGCATGCACACACACACACACACACACACACACACACACACACATGCGCTGACACATGCAAACACACACTCGGCCCCGTAATACGTCTTCCGCTGGCAATCCTTAATTACACAGAGCAATTAAAACTACATTTCAGCACCACGGACAGCAGCTAATTCATCACTGGCACCTGATCCACTATCAGGAGGTTTGCTGATCAGTGTGTGTGTGGAGAGACGCACCAGGGAAAGAAGCCGTTCCCCCCACGATCCGCATCAGAAGTCAGACAGGAAGACACTGTGCTGGGTGTGAGAGTTCTAATGGAAACATCCCCATGTTTGTTAATGAAGGCGAAGGCGACTCCTCCGGGTCTGAGATGTGATTTATGGCCTCTAATATTCACTAACAATAGAATTTGTAATATCATATCTGCTGTGGAAGCGAATGCAATCAGCCAACAATCCCTGCTAATATGAACAAACACCAGGCCTATCTCCACTAAATTATTACAGGATAAACTGTTTGATCAATGAGGGACTCGCCGCTGAGGAAGTGGCGCGTTGATAAACGCTCGCAACACTGTGGCCTTTTCTTCAATTATTTATCGGAAGCCACAAACAGGCCCGATTAACCGAACAGGTTTGTGTTATTTCAGTGCAAATAAAGACTTAAACAGACGCTGCTGGGTTTGACCAGGTTTAATTTACGGCGATATGTCATACATATTTAAATGAAGCCATTGTGATTCTCTACTGTGCACGCGTGCATTATTTATATGCAAATTTGGTCCAACGCAAACTTGCAATGTATAAAAGTTAATAACTTTTTTGTTGTTATTTGCAATGCTTCCTCTATGGAGACAACAATACTGTACATGTGTGTGTGTGTGTGTGTGTGTAGGTGTGCGTGTGTGTGAGGACTGTCAAATCAAGTCATCTTTATTTATACAGTACTATATCTACTATAAACTATATATCCATCAATCTATATATAATTATATATATATAATTATATATAATATATATAATTTTTTTTAACTAATTTTTTCCCTCTTTTTCTTCTTTTCAGTACTTTCATGCTTCTATATACTGTAATTGTTCTGTTCATGTTGAAAACAATAAAAGTATATATAGTCATATTCTGTATAAATAAAAAAAAAATATATATATATATATAAATATATATGCAGTATATATACGTGTATAGTCATTACATAGTCATTACATATACTGTATTTTTTGTAATTATAAAATTGTATTATTACATTTATAATTTATTTATAATATTATTACATTTATAATTTATATAATTTATCATTTAAACAAGTATTTTTTTTATTTATTTTTTTTTTCCAAGTGAATTAGCTGCTATGTATGTTGTCCTGAAGTAGTGTAAAATCTATACAACCTTCACCTGGGGCTTTACATTGATTGACTGGACATTTGAGTCTATCAGTTGCCGCAATTGACATCTTAACTAAGATAAACACAGATGATGGAAAGTGATCAATAGTTTTTACACTCTCTGTCCCAACAGACTCAAGAAATATAAATGAATACGTATAGTGATCACTCGCTGCCCTCCAAGCCACCGAATATTAAGCCCATTAATGTCGGCGCATCCTGTGAGAAAGAAATGTCATTTATTAAGACAAATCAATGCACTAAATTACAACTCCGGCCACTTGTGAACCGTTTTCTGGGAGCATTAATCACATCACTTTGTGAGTCTGGAAACACTGGAATCCAATGAGTCTCTGGTGCACTGACACTCCTTATCAGTAGGTGGCGCTAATGAGTTTTTAAATTGTGGGTTAACCAGAACAAAAAGAGTCAAAGCATTGTAAAATGTGCAAGATCAGCATTGCCTTGAGGCTCTGACGAAAATTTGTGAATAACTAGATTTGTTAACCAATGTTGGTAAGTGTTTTTTTTTTATATTTTAAATTCACGTTCGTATTATTTTTTCCTGCTTTTTTTGTTTTGTTTTGCTGTGTTTAGGTCATTTTAATTGAGATTTCCTTTGTTTATTGTGCAAAACATGCAAAAATCAATAAATTTCTTCAGGTTCATCATGAAACACAAAACATATAAAAAATATACATTTAGAAGTGCTCAATGAAAATGAAACTGTTCCACTAGCAGAAAGGGTTGTTTTTTGTTTTTGTTTTCTTCTTAAAATAAAAATCTATACTTCATATCTTCAAAAAATAGATACTTTTATATGATGTTTTTTTCCCGTATTATCTTTTGAAACGAAAATCAAGGAAAATATAACAAGGTTCTTTTCAGAAGCTATCTTGTCTGTTAAAGTAAGAACGTCTCATTTTATGCTATTTTGGGGGGGAGATTAACGTTCATCTCTGTGCATAATTCAATTTATGGAGAGAAACTTGAAGAAGATGATACGCAACAAAGCTAATATTAGATTAGCACGGTTACTGTTCATCAACTGAATTTAGAATTTTCAAAACCAAAAACTATTTCTCTTTATTTATGTCCGCAAACACAACAGAAGACTCATAAAAATACCCAATTAATGATGTTTCAGTATTCAGTATTAATACTATTTCAATATACAGCTGAGCTTCTTCTGTGATAATCCAATCCATCATGGGTGTTTACTGTTCCACGGCCTCTGTTCACCACCTATATAATAGATCCCAAACAGAAGTGTAAAGTACTTGAGTACACGTTTGTAAATTTTGTAAATATACAATATGTATACTTATGTATAATACAATTGATTAAAAAAATTGTATGACAAACGAGTAACAAAACTGAAAAAAAATTCTTTGAACATTGAAATACTGAGTATACATTGTAATACTGCATATTATTTGTAGTTGTATTAGTACTTGTACTTTATTGATTGGGACTGAGTGAATTTAAAAGGTGCTTACATTTAGAAGTACAAAGTAGCCAAAATATAAGTAAATAAGTATTTACAATATGTACAAAATATGGCAGAAATTACCCAAGTGTACTCAAGTACTTTACACCTCTGATTAACCTGCTCAATTAGGAGGAAAGAGAATCAGCAGCTGCAAATCATCAGATATGCTTTTTGATTGGGAGAGCCAATGAGAAGCTTGCATGTGTTTCTAGCAGTTCTTCTTTTTAAACGTTAAAATAAAGCATAAACAGTTTTGCATGAATTGTTATGTTATAACAGGGATAAATTGAAGCGATTTATCTTAAAACATGAAAATATATGTTTAAATAATGTAAATCACCGTCTCACCGTCAATGTGTCTACTGCGGTTCAGAATGAGGTTGAGGTTAGAGGTCTGTCTGTTAGAGGTTTTAATAGAGAAGATCTACTATTAAAGATAATCTACTATTATCTACTGAGTGGAACCTCTTTGTGAGCAAATATATGAAACTGTTGTTCTTCTGCCAATTAAGTCTAGCGTTCAAACCAATCAATAATCAAAAAATTGAGAAAATTTGGTTTTACTTTCGCAAATTAAAAAGCACAATCCACTAATAATTGTTAGGTTAATAATGTCAGGCTGTCAATTTTGTCAATAATGTCAATTTTTACATTATTTTATAATTATTTTCTGAGAAACTACTTAAATATAATCTGTGTAATATGTCACCAAACTTCTTTTTTTACGTAAATAGCACGTCACACTATTTACAGTGCATGTGTCTTTCAAACGACCATTAAGCACAACAAAAATGATTCGTCCCGTGAAGAACATCAAATCAGTTTGTCTTCCGAGACCTAGACGCTGTTCTAAGGGCACTAGCCAGAGTTTTAAGGGCAGTAACTATTGCACAGCAATTTCATTTCGTACATCCAGGGTCACCATCCCGAGCTTATGTAAAGGCCCGGTGGTCTTCATTCACGACACGCTGCTCAATACCTGCACGGATCAATATCCAATTCAGTCTACACCGTCTCCTCGCACCACCGCTGACATACACCTTCCCTCACCCAGAGCTTCTCAAAGAGCCCGTGTTTTACCACAGCATTTAATAACTGTGGCGCTTAAGTCCTGCATTGCTTTTTCCAACGACTGTACGTGTAATTCCTGGGTTCCGGGTCATAAAACGTGTAATTACGGGAGGAACACTCATTCCGTGCTGGTCCACCCATCCATTTCTCCTGATAAGCAAATGATTGTCAATATCTTCTCTCTGTTGGTTATTCCTCCAGCCGTAAATGCTGAATAAATGGTCAGGTGCAGGTAGCTCGTTATTACGCCGTTTAATAAGCTTTCTGGGCTTTATTAATTGATGTAATTACTTGTGAATTATTGGTTTCTACAGCAGAAACAGCCTCTGTTTAATTACGGCCAGATGGAGCTCACGGTGTTCTGGATGTTCATGGGAGATTCGTGACGAATGAGCCTTCACAGAATAATCAAACACAGATTATTTCACGGTTCGGTTAGTGCGACGGCAACATTTCAGGCGCCAACTGCGTCGTAGTTAATGAGAGAAAGTGTAAGACGTCTGATTTTAAACAAATGAAGTGTTGATTACGTGGCTTTGGATCTTTTTCCAAATCAATTCTCGCTAACTAGTATTTTTGGCCGTGTGTGTA
>MU204204.1:20742203-20755844 GCA_017309775.1 Paedocypris sp. Pulau Singkep
AATTTTAAATTTGTGTTCCAGTCTGTAATTCAAAAAAATATTTTAAAAGTTTTTTTTTAAATCCAGGTTAAAAGGCGACCATTGTAAGTTGGTCACAGTTTTGTGGCTTATAATAAGAACGCAATGGCTTATAATGAGATGTCTCCTCCCCTAAATAGAGAGCTGTTAGTGATTTTAATGCTTGAAATGCATTTAAAAATTACTTTAAATTGTATACGGAACTTAACAGGTAATCACTCTCACAGGCAAGACACAACTTCACCAAACATTAAGATGCAGTGTCACGGCTTATAAATACTAAAGCTCAGAGGATGACTTTACACGCTCTCTGACAGTCAAAGCATCGAACAGAAGTGATAATAAATGAGCATCGTACGCCTCTGGTCTCCAGAACACTTCTCACTCCATTGCTCATTTTGCCCTTGGCATTCTGTAGATGAAGTGAAGACCAGAGCCTGAACGGTTAAACCGCCATGAAAGACAGTAGGGAATGGCTCCAGAATGACGAAGAGCAAAAATCTCCTTGAATATGTCCTCCTCATGCAAAGAGGATGAAAAGGGCTGTTTTTTATTGTGTCCGTTAATCCCTTCTCCTAAATGTATTATCTCCTGGATTGAATGCACTGATGACTTATTGACTCTTTTTGGCATCCAAAAACTCCCATCTGCCAAGAGCTGTTTGCCATCGAATCAGCTTTAATCCCCTTTCGCACGGCAAAATCTTAAACCCATCCTCTTTCTTATTCTGTTATATATTCATTTGCTCAGATTTTGTTTTTTTTTTTTCTACTCCTTTTTATTTTTTCGCACTAAATCACTTTTAAAATGCATTGAATTTCCCAGGTTCTTTCACTTGTCTGTTTTTGTGGATTTGGGAGAACAGCTAAACTTTTTCCTCCAAAAACCGTCCATCCTTTCATCTGGTATGCAAAACACTCGGGCTGTTTTCTGTGGCAATCACTAGGTGTAATCCATCTGTTGTTGTCCTCCGCCTGCCTTTCACTCACATCTTCACAGCTCCACCGACTCCAATTCCTGCTCAGGCTTCGACAAAGTCCCAAACAACTCTGAATGATCCCAGATTAACAGCCACACACTCCACATCAGTTCTGCGCAGCCTCTCAGAGAATTTATTAGCTAAGAGCATCCACACGCAGGGCCATTAGTGACCTCTGGGTGTAGAGATCGAAGGCCTGTCACAGATCCTCCGACAAGGATCAGATCGACTCCAAATCCTTGACTTCTACGCTGCCTGTGGAGATATTTCCTGTCAAAGATCACGCAGGATTAAATATTTCCCTGTGTTCATTGACACTGGGAGAGAACTGTCGACTTCACTGTCAGTCAAACAGTGTTTTGGAGTCCACAGCCAGTAGCTGAAACGAAAAACTCTTTAGCTAGAAAATATTCACCAAACAGAGATGTGTCATCTCTGCGTAGATACGTATACTGGTGTAGTTTATAAAGTATAGTGTATAAAGGACAGAGGTGTAAGAGTATCTGAACACCACACTGTATGGATAACTTACTGTGAAAAATACTCCATTACAAGTCTCAAGTCACCAATTCCAATTAGACTTGAGTAAAAGTCGTCAAGTATCCCATTTTAAAATGACTTATATTTTACTCATACTGAATTTAAGCCTAAGAACATTTTTATTATGAGGTTTTGCTCCCTAATATAGAAATACAATTTAAAAACGCAATGTTTGAAAATGGCGGAACAGATTAGTTACAAAATAAAAGACAAAATATCAGTCTCAGTCAAACTCAAACTTCAAAAAAGTGCAACTGCTAATTCACTTTCACGTGATTTAGCTGATGAACAGCATCCAGTACTTTCAGAATCCTACAGATGGCACTGTCGCCTCGTTCACCCATGAAATTAGTCACAATAGAAAAAGATGCCGACTTGTCATGCACAATCACAGTGTTTACTCCATTGTAGTGGAGTAAAGAGTACAGATTCTCAATCAAAAAATTTAGCTGAGAGTAAAAGTGCTCATATTTTTCATTCTCAGTACAAGTACAATGTAGCCAAAAAAACCCACAAGTAAAGTATAAGTTACTCAAGTACTTTACACCACTGATACTGATACTCCATACACAGTGTGTGAAAGTATTGCTTTGGGAATTGGAATCGGGCTGTAAAAGAACAACTTGGATTAGGGATGCAAAATTGTAACGAGGATATCTCTTACAAATAAAAAAAATGTATATTATTTATTTACCTGTTTCTGCTGCCAGATGTTTTCCCATCTTTATCCGGCAGCTTCCATTTTAAACACAAAGGTGCATGAAATGACAAAAAAGGGCCAAATTGCAGGAAGCTCCTGGGTTACGCAATCAATTGGGAGGGAAAGGACCTCCATTACATGTAACAGTTCTCTTTCCAAAGCACTGGCTGTTGCTGTAATTCAGTAATAGGTGTGTGTAGTTATTGTAGATCCCTCGCCTGGCTGTTATCTCTCACTTCGGCTCGGACACAGAACAGCTCTGCTATTGCCTGTAATTTCTGAGTGAAAAGGAACAGCGTCTGGAAAATTGTGTGTCTGATCCTTTACCAGATTTCTTCTCTGGTCTGTTGATTGTTCTGGTAAGATTTGACCAGAAATAGCAGGTGCGGTTTTCAGAAAACATTCTGCCCTTCAGATATTAAAGGCAATGGTTATCTTTATCCTCCCGCAAACCCTGGAGAGAACAGATTGTTTCTCCGTGCCTCATGACTGAACTTCCACCATTTTTTTTTTTGTGCACGGAATGCTTTCACATCAGTCTCGGCATAACTCGACCTTGCTTCTACTTTATCTGCGTTATTCTCCTGGACGACAGAATCTTTCTCCGGGTTCTCTCACTGTGACAGGTGCAATATCACCTGCAGTAAAACCTTATTTTCACTACTTTATTCTCAAATGCAAAAGAATGAGTTAGCCAAGGCCCTGAAGGCAAAACGAAGTGCTCTGATTGCGAACTAATGAAGCCATCAATTAATGTGACAAAGTTTCTGGACACGCTTCACCCAAAGGCAAGAGCAAGTCTTATTTCACCTTAACTAGAGTTTCGGTCTGTTCACACTGAAACTAATTTCTTCCTTTGTTTTGTAAAGGTTTTTTTTGTGTTTAGAGATAGTAATGTTTGCTGAAGAACCAAGTGACATGCAAGTTCACTCCCTGACACAAGGTGGCAATATTTTACGCCAAAAACTAGGTGAGAAGAGGTTTTTGAATTCTACTTGAAACTTTTTCTGTTACATGAAAAACATTTTTTACAGCCTTTATGCATAAATGTTTTTATTATTAAAAAATGGTACTATATATTTTTTTTGATTGCTGTTAGAATCTGTTGATCATCTAAACCAGAGGTTCTTAACCTTTTTGACCTCAGGGGAAAAAACCTTGAAAATCTCCATGACTTTTCAATGAGTTTGGTTGAAAATGTTTGGTTGCACACTCTGGGCTCTGGGTTTGTGGAAAACCCCATTTTCATTGACAACCTTTTTTCTTTTTTTGCGTCGTTTCAGATTTTTTGCAACAAAAGGCAAAATGCGAAGCATTTCATTGAATTTTATGTTTGATATTTTTGCCGCTATATACATAAATGTATTGAGTTCGTAACTTTCATCTACATTTGCTTGTTTTAAGAACCTTTCCATCTTCAGCCAAATGTCGGCAGCTACTGGCTTAATCTGTTGCCGCTTAGTGGAGCGTGTTAACTTCAGATTCTGCGGCCCAAAGTCACAGAACTGACTTTTTTCTTGCGGCCCACTAGGTGGTGCTCAGGGCCCAACAATTGGCCACTGCCCTGCGGTTAAAAAGCACTGATCAAAACCATCTATTATTTACGCCTTTTTGTTTATGGCTACATTTTACTGACTATTGATTTCACAGATTTTTGTTTTGTATGGCAGTTGTGCCCATGGAGACGGTCAGAGAGTTGTGTTTGCTATCACATGGTTGCAGGTTCAAATCCCCGATTAGTACTTGACACTAAGCCAGTTTAAATCAGTTTCCCGAGCACTGCAGTAATGCCGAGCCCACTGCTCCATCCATAGCTCTGACAAACATCAACTCGAGGCCATAATCGTCTAATTAAACGTCACTGTGTGTGGTCAGTTTTATTGACAAAACACCACAGAACATTTCCAACATCGCCATTTGTATGGAATCAGACTAGTGCCAAAAATGTAAATTTCTAATAAACGAACAAAAATGCTTTACATTTGTCGATGGTTTTTTTATTTTTCGCTTGCAATTACGTTTGTTTTTTGCAATCTTCACATTTTCGTTTGAAACTTTTTTTTTCGATTCAGATTTCGGAGTTCTGGCCCAAGTGTCATGTTTCTCACCAGTCAATCAGAGAAGGGCCGCCCCACTTGAAACATGGACCAGAAATCCAAACGAAAACGTAAAGAATGCAAGCAAAAAATAATAAAACAAAAGTACATTTGTTCGTTTCTCCAAATGTTACGTTTGACATGTATGGCACTAATCTGATTCCATACATTTGTGGACACTAATAACTAGATGCACATCAATCCCAGCGTGATTCCTGGCACAGTCGTGAGCGACGTTCTACAAGGAGCACAATGCTCCTGCCTTGATACTCGGCTCCATCCATGAGCGTCGTATTTATCTCCACGGCGCTCTCATGTCGCAGTTCTTTAACCTGAATGTGGATATATTAGAGTCTTTCCTCTGTGCTTTCCCTCCCTGACCTTTCTAGCTGCAGGTACAGATTGATTCCCGCTCCCTCGTCTCCACACACATCCAGCGCTAAGCACCTTTGAACATCTGTGGGAAACCGCACTCCACTCCAGAGACGCACAAAGGACCCTGACATTTAAATAAAAGTTGCTGTAATCTGGTAGAAATGTCGTGCCTTGCTTGGGTTTCGCAGAGAACATCTTTTTAAACCAGAAGCGAGAACAGGGTTATTTTAAAGCCCGACCTGACTTTTCCTTCTCTATAACTTACCATCCATGGCCGTGTTGGTTTCCTAGTAATCCCCATTTATTCCATCCAATTCGTTAGAATGCATTCCAGCTCGGCGTGACAATCTTTTTAATAAAGCCCGATTCTAAAAATGTACAGTATGTTGCAGTGGTATAGATCTATTGAACGGGACACTGGGAAATGGTGTCAAGTAAATCTCCCTGTTGGCTCGAAGAACCTTTGCTGGTTTGAAATGGAGACCATTGTCGTGTCGGCTCATTGTAAGGATTGAGTATTTTATGAATATTTCATTGCTCATGCTTCTTGCCCACTCTGCCAGTTTCCAGGCTGCATACAGATCACCAGAGTGTGAAGTGAACGGACGGTAAAGCATCGAGCTTGAGGAACTGGCGAGGGAATTTGATCAAATTGGCGTCTCCTACACGTGCCTTATCGAAAAGCGATTACAGCCAAATCAAGGTCTTTCTTACACTGCTTTGGCATTCACAACATACTACAAGTCAGTGGCGGTTGCATTATCGTATTTTTTTTTTTTGGAAAAAAGCGCCACATGTGATGATCCTTAGTTTTGCTAAAGCCAGCAATTAAAGGATCAGTTCACTAGGTTTTCAGATGATATGTTATAGAAATGCTGTACACCATCTAGTTAAATCAATGTATTAAATAATTAGAAACCCTGCACACTCTGCATACATAGATGGCTGGTTCCATTTTGGGTAGTGGGTGAAGGGGATTTTTGGCTTTCTGTTTATTATGTACGTATTGTATATTCATTTTGCCTAATTCAAACTTATTTTGGGTTTGCTTGTTTTCATTTTTCAAGTTTATGTCTATTTTCAAGTTGCATTTTTCAAAAAATGTAGTATGCTTTATTTTTATTTTAAATATTTCCCAATTTGGTTTAGCCTGATCTGTTTTGGCGAGACAATGGGTTATAAAAAGATTTGGTTGGTAGCTTTACCTGAGCTTACGCAATAGAGCTGGTAGAACTAAAGGAACGTCATCGGTCATGTTAATGGTTCCTCCTGCATTGAGGAGATTTGAATTTTTTTTTTCTACTTTTTTAACAACACATTTTCTTCAACTGAAGTTGGCATCTGTATTGCTCCTACGATTGGCCCAACATTCACACACAAAAATTGGTTTGTTACTTGTGCGGCTAATAATGTGGTGCTCCTTGTAATTCAAAATACGGTAATCAAAACCTTTAGTGTGTTTTTGCTGGCTTCATTCTACAGTTCACACTTGCGTTCTGGAAAACCGAAGTGCCTAACTCCGTAAGTGTGAGCGAGTGTGTTGGACTCTATGTATAGTACAGTATTTACAGTAACATGTATAGTATTTTCAACCAATCCAGTATGTGTTTTCCCTAGAGACTGGCCAAAAGACTCCCATAAGAGTCACAGAAATAGAAACAGCAGTTTTAAAAAGAAATTAAAGGAAAATGCTTTTATTTGTTCAACAGCTGGGACATTTCATGTCACAACAGCAGAATAAATATATAGAATAATCATATATAGGATAAATATGTAATTATAAAAAAAAATTCTTTTCTGATGCATTAATCAGATGCTAAATATAAATAAATATATATGTTTAAAGCTTTTTTTTTTTTGTAGTGGACGGCATTGAAATCCTGCCTAAAGTGTAAGGACAGAAGAAAATCATTAGGGCAGAATTTGTGTAAATGTGACTGTAACATTAGATCGAAATGTGCATCGATATCTTCATTCCTACAAATCTTCCCTTTGTCTTTCTTTCCCTCTCTTTCTCAGAATGATTGCACACGATTCTAAGGGTTTATGACCTGCATGGGCTTCAAGAGACCAGCTCTATTAATAATAACTATAGTTATTAACAGTAATATATTAAATATCACACATTTGTCTATTAGAGATTAAAGGATCATATGACACCACTGAGGCGTGTTTGTGTGTGTGTGTGTGTGTGTGTGATATTGATTCTTACTGAGGGGAGAATCAAATCATAAATGGAAAGCAGCAAAGTAATCGGGACCAAGGAAGCATAAAGCCAATGTAAAGAAACAGAAAGAAAGGTTTAACAGAGCGGAGAAGGCGATAAGTTACCTACAGTACATGCTTAAAAATAAAAGTTCAATTTATTCCCAGATCTTCTTTGCGAACTGATGGCAGTGCTACATTCAAATGGAACATTGTTTGCCAGCTTCACGTTTAAGTGATGCAGACCATGAAAATAATGACAAATATATAGAAATATAAGTGTCACATCCGAGAGTAACTCTTTCAATCTCTTTACTTCTTTCTAATGAAGACACTGCTCAATGCTTTAGCGTGAGAACTTTTCCCTCAACTTGACACATTCTGCTGACAGACTCCGAGTGAAGAACATTCCAGATCATTCAGAGTCGTTCTTTCCATCGCTACAAGTTCTAGTTCAGGCCACAGACTTTAGATGTCGTTTTTAAATACTAAAGGAACTGTTTGAAACACAATGAACATGTTTAACAAAATTTATTTCTATATTTGGAAAAAAAATCCTTTTTTTTTTTTAAGTTTTTTTTTTTTTTTTTTTTTTTTCCACATTTCTTGGTGTTTTCTGAGCCTAAATTCAGTACAAAGTAAAATACTTCCATAAAGTAACATACATAAAGTAAAAAAAAAAGTAAGTTTTTTTTCAAGTTGGTTACTTTTTAAAACTCAAGTCTCTTGGAATGGGTGACTTTTAACTTGTAATGGAGTAACTTTTACAGTAAGGTATCCTTACTTTTACTCAAGTAGGATTTTCAGGTACTCTTTACACCTCTTTTGGATTCAAACCGGCAACGCTTGGATGGCAGGTCCTATTCTGGACCACAACTACCTATATGTGAGAGCCATAATTATCATTTAACTGAATAAAATGTACTTCAAAAAAAATAGTCTGCAAGACCAGGAACTGCATTTTGGGTCAGAAACCAACAGTTCGCCCTTTTAACATTTCCAATCCTTAGGAAAACCGCACATTAGGGCATCACTTTCCTCCCAAGGGTTTAAAGTGGCTCCCTCGCTGTAGGGCAGCATTAGCGTAATGGAAAATCAGACGAAAGTGAGAACTTGCTCACTCTTCCCTTCTTCCTCACACTCCCGGCCTTGTGGCCACGCCCAAAGTGATGGCTCCATGAGCACTCTCGGGACATTTGACCAGGTTCCCGTCTCCAGAGAACCTGTCCCGGATGCTGCATGGACCGATTTTCCAAAGAATCTGTTGTTGTTGTGCAGTTTTTTCCTTCTTACTTTACAAATCCGGAGGCTATGAGGAAATCACTGTGCATTATACACGTCCTTTAGCAGGACCGGGCAGCTAAAGCTCGGCTTAATGTAACCTGAAATATGACTTATCCTGCCTCTAAGCAACAGGAAATGTAAATGCACATGGAATGTAGATTAAATAAATCACCCAACAGGAGGTTTTTTTTTTTTTTCGGCGTCATAAAAACGCACTCTTGTGACAAACACCTCGACAGGAGACTGGAATATGAAGACGAGCCTCCGGGCAACAAATTATTGGTTTCAGTCAAAAAGCAGATGTTGGGAATGCAAATGATTATTGCGTTGTGCGCTCTTGATTCTGTTTGGTTGTGAGTGTGTTGTCTTCTGTCCTCGGGGTGAACTGACTCATTCTTTTATGAGGAGGTGAAAAGAGACTCAGGTGAGAAGCCGTTGCACAATAGGAAGATGAATTATTCTTATCTATTCAAATCGTCTGGAGATCCAGTTGATAAAATCAGAGATGATAAATCACTGGTATTTATATGTTTGCTTTCCTCTGGCTCGGTTATTGCAGCTGGTGTTCAACGCATAACTGCGATTAATATTAACCCTCCTATTATGTTCGGGTCAAATTGACGTGTTTTCAGCGTTTCAAATTGTTTTTTAAATACTTAAAACTATTTTTTCCACTTTGAAACGTCCCCAGCTTGTCTTAGTTAGTGTAATCTGCATATTAACACAAATGGTTCAACTTCAAATATTTGTAACGCCCGCTGCATGTTTATGTTACAAAGATAATGTTCGGGTCTCAGACACACACACACACACACACACACACACACACACACACACTGTTTTACTGACACTTATATGCATAATAAAAGGCCTTCGGTCCAAATTGACCCACGAACATTATTGATGTTCCTCTGAAACGAACATAACAGAAAGGTTAAGAAGGTATGAATAAACGCATCTTTATATATTTTATTTAACTCACAATTCAGACTTTATAGCTCCGACTTCAGTCGTGATAACTCACAATTCTGAGGAAAAAAAGTTTATTTTTTTTTTTTTTCAAATATTTGAAACTTTCATAAAAATACTTTAATAAGGCAACAGTGGCTAGGAAAAGAAATGCTTTCAAAAGACTACTGCTGTGATGCCTGTCTCATCTGACTGTGTAACTTTACATTCTGGTTTTAAAAGTCAAAAGACATTTATATTTAACGACTGTCCAGTGGTTTGTGTTCTGCTCGTGCTGAGAAACTAGAAGACGTTGTCCTTCTCCTGAATAATCCAGAAGTGTAGATGCCTTTAAGAAAAATGCATTTTCCTGGGGTTCGATGACCCTGAGAGACAGATAGACAGAGAGAGAGAGAGAGAGAGAGAGAGAGAAAGAGAGAAAGAGAGAAAGAGAGAGAGAGAGAGAGAGAGAGAGAGAGAGAGAGAGAAAGAGAGAGAGAGAGAGAGAGAGAGAGAGAGAGAGAAATGAGAGATATAATAAATTAATGGAAAGAAAAAAAAAAGAAATAACAATAGAAAGAAGGAAAGAAAGAGTTTGTAAAATGTATTGTCAAAATCTCAAACTACTTCGTTCATTATTTATTTATTAATTTTTTTTCATCTCTGTCTATCTCTCTGCCCCTCAGAATCGAACTAATTCTCCTCTCCCTCTTCCTTTTCTTCTTGCTCTTCCTCTCTTCCTCTTCATTTTTTTCACTGTATTCTTTACTTTGTCTCTCTCTCGCTATGTATTATATCACAAAAAATCTTCGACTTGCAATAAACAAACCAGCAAATTAAATTAATAGAAACGAATAGAATCGATAGAGGACAATGGGAACGTACAGCTAGAAACAGTTGTGGGTCTGATCGTGAAGGAAAGTGTATTACTTGACTGTAAAGCAAAGCAAGACAATTTAAGCCAAAGCTTCGGGCAAATGCATAAATGAAAAGGAATGTAAATGCATTTTGCTGAATATCAAAACGCTGGAGGCATTTAGCGCTTTGACCTTGCTCATTGTTTCAGCTTTACAATTATAGTGAATTATAGCCACAGTGAAGCATCACAAGCTGTCGCGAGACTGCTAAAAAGCACTACGCTAAACTCGTGTTTCCATTCATCTATCAGGGTAGACGCTATATGTTCTGACACGCTATGCTAATATGCCATATGTAAATTCAAAAGCTCACTCATTTGTTATTTTCGGTTTGTCTCAAGGTCAATTTGCATGTTTTGACCATCGGTTACTGCGGCAAACTCCACACGCATTTGACTGCGGAACAACACGCCTGTATTAGCATAAGCGCGGCGTGTTTGTGTGACAGACAGATAGCGGCCTGACACCTGCGTCTCGCGTCCGTGACCCGCCACGTTTATGCTAATGCTAACGGAAACCCGCTTAGAATGTCACTTTTTTTTCTTTTATTCAAATTGAGTAACACATAGATTTGCTGTTTTTTATTTTTTTTTTGCTTTTCATTACAGTATTAGAATGTCACCTTTTTATTTTATTCAAATTAAGCAACACGTGCATCAATGTTTATTTATTAATTTACTTTTAGTGTTAAGTCTCGTGTTTTTGTTGTTGTTGTTCATTTGGTCTTTTTCATGATGTCTTTCACGGAACTTGAAATAAAATTGAAAAAATATATTTGCTTAAAGTGTGTCTTGTTGCTTATATATATATATATATATATATATATACACACACACCGTATATTGATATAATAAATATTTTGAAGTTTAATGCACTTGGACACTAGTGTACTGGACTTAACATTTTTAGTAGAGTAAACTGGTAAATGAATTGACATGAATTTTAACTTGAATAAACTTTACATTTAGTGTATTGAACTTAAAATAACAATTTTAGTCTACCATTTTTTAAGTTGAATCTACTTATTTTTTTTGTCATGTAGAGAAGATGATAGCGGCGTGTCTCGGTTGTTTCTTCACAACGATATTTTCTGATGATGTAATAGTCGATAGCTAAACAATAAAGTAAACGTAACTCGAAAGTAACATTTTGATCGTGAAACTCAAAAATTTGAGTTAATGTAACTTAGTGTGGAAATCTATGTTTTTGATTGACGTGGCCTCAAAATCATCATTGGTCAATAAAGAAATTTTGAATAAGAAAGTCTTAAATTAAACGACTTTTTTATATTTAAAAGCATAGTGCAGTCTATTCTATTCAATTTTGCTCCATTCAATTAGATTCAATACGGTTCTCTTCGTTTTGATTCTGTTATTCTATTCTATCTTACTTTGTCTTTAACTGCTGGAGCGGCCTTTTATTAAACTAAATTACAAGTGTGTGTGTGTGTGTGTGTGTGTGTGTGTGTTAGGCTTAGTTTGTCCACTAGTTTCCTGCCTAGCACCAACTAATGTTCTGATTGGTGTTCTTCAGGCCTGGACAATTGCTGATATCACATCACAGGTTGGACTACCTTTCCCATAATGCTTAGTTTCTTGTCTGTCGGTGTGTTTTAACCGTTTCACCTGTGTAACTAATTTGACGTTGTATTTATGTCACGACTGGATTTCTTTCCTTTGTCAGTCAGCCGTTGCCCATCATTCCGTCTTTTCGCGCACGTTTTCTTTGTGAAATTGTCATTGGATGTTGGTTTACTTTATTTCACTCAGTCTCATTTCTCATTCTACCACTATAATTTCCTTTTTTCTCTTTGTGAATCTTTCTTTTTGTATTACTCTTGCGTTTTTCCCATCATTCATTTTTATTCTTCCTCTATCCCTTCAGTATTTATCACTTTTCTGTAAAATCACATATTCATTCTCTCTTCCTTTTGTCTGATTCCTTCACATTCTGTCTTGATTCAATCCGCTTCCATTTCACAACATTTGTACATATCTTGTACATAATTAAGGACTCTTTAAATAATTTCTATAGGTCACCTTATACGTATTTTCCTATATGTATTGACATCGCTTTACAGTGACAAGATGCACAAGGCAAGTGCTTTCCCAAGCAGGAATGTCACATAATGTAAGTTCAATAAGTTTCCACTGTGAAATCGGGGCGATATTGTCTTCTTCTTGCATCGGTGACAATCAAGAACCATAATTTCCCAATATTTACGAATTAGTCAGGGTTTCTGTCCTGCCGTATGGATCTGGTGGCTATAAAGAGCAGCGGCGTGGTGGGAAATGAGTTCTCCTGAGGGTCTCCAGCGCCGCGAGGCTGGTCGTGGAGATTGTGGGGCTAAAGATGGGCTGGTAATTGCCACGGCGGGACAGGGTTCGGATTAGAATGCCTGAATACTCGCCGAAGCTCAAGGTGGAATTTCTTGACACGGGACTCATGCAGAACGAATAGCGACTGTTCGCCACATTATATTTACCTCAGCTTACCAATGCACATTTTTCTCCATCGCCTGGTTGCTCCACTGGTTCCTGAGCGGTTCTTCTGGGTGTTTGGACGCTTTGTCGGTCCTGATTTGCATTGTGGATCTGGCGTTTTTGTAGATTAGAGCTGATTGACTCACGTTCAAGAGCAATCCGGACTTTTCCCGCTAATTCTGATTAGCTATTGTGTTTGAAAGAAGGTTTGCCAGGAAGAAAAAGAAATCCCGGCGCCCGCTGTGTTAAAAATTAATACCGTCTGCTTGTTTACACTGGTTTTGATGTCTGCGCCGAAAAACAACATCAGATACATTGTGGCACAATTCATTAATCTTTAAATACGACCTGCAAGGTTTCTGACTTACTCCGTGTCTTTCAAGAAGACCCAACGGCTGCGAAACAGATTCATGTGTTTTAATAGTCAAACGCAGCAGGACTGATTTCCATCCGTAATCTCTCAAAGGCGGTTGATGCAGAAACGTTGCAACTTGTTCCTTTATCGTATTAATGGATTGGATCATGTTCAACCGAGTTTGTTTAAGTAAACATCATGCATTTACTGTAATCCAATTTAGAAAGATTAAGTATTAATACGCACACCATTATGGGGGCATAATTTCCACTAGGTGGCGTTATGATCCAATGACATTTGTGCATCAAGTACAATTGAATTGTTTGTTTTAAATTTGTTTTCATCTCTCTCTCTCTTTCTATCTCTCCGCCCATCTCTCATCTTTGACTCGTTTTTTCTTGTTCACTCTTTCTCTCTCCCTGCCATCTTTCGCTCTGTCTATCTATCTATCTGTCTGTCTGTCTGTCTGTCTATCTATCTATCTATCTATCTATCTATCTATCTATCTATCTATCTATCTATCTATCTATCTACTCTCTCTCTATCTCTCTCTTCTGTATTTCTTCCTTGTTCTCTTTTTCTCTATCTATCTATCTATCTATCTATCTATCTATCTATCTATCTATCTATCTATCTATCTATCTATCTATCTATCTATCTATCTATCTATCTATCTATCTATCCATCCATCCATCCATCCATCCATCCATCCATCCATCCATCCATCCATCCATCCATCCA
>MU204204.1:20755944-20817131 GCA_017309775.1 Paedocypris sp. Pulau Singkep
ATCCATCCATCCATCCATCCATCCATCCATCCATCCATCCATCCATCCATCCATCTATCTATCTTCAAATTGTATTTCTCTCTCTCTCCCTCTCTCTCTCTCTTTCTCTCTCATACACTCACTACAGCTAAGCACAGCTGACGTTCAAGATTATTATAAAAATAAATTTCATGGACATTGATCAAACCGTTCTGTTCTCACTAATACAGTCTGATCCAAATTCTAAATACGTCCTTTTAAAGAACTTCCTTCGTGTAAACATCCACAAGCCCTTCACTATTGTTGTTATTGTAGTCATCGTTTAAAACAGAAAACCCATATGTGCGAGTTCACGTCTTCGCTCACCTTTGTTGCCAATCATTTCAGCCTGCGATTCAATGCGCTTTGCTGCTAATTTCTTTCGCCATTGTTTCTCGTTCTGCAAAGACACAATAGAATCCCTGGCCGGAAACTGAGGAGACGGACATTAGTGTGTCCCAAACCGCTGTAATCCATGTCCGTGTGGCCAGAATTGACCTCCGGTGGATTAAGAGATCCAAATTGGCAGTTTGATATACGGCCAGCCCAGTGTTCCTTTCTGTCAATTCCCTGCGTTGCGTTCAAGGTCAGTCGCTCTCTTTTAGTGGATAAATCGACCCACGAGCTCTTCGCTGCCGCCCGTGTTTTTCTGGGGCTGTTAGTGTCATTGTTTAAATATGTCGGAAAATAACACACGCTTCTGTCTGATGTGTCCTTCAGCATGTGGAGAAAGCATCTGGCATTCACGGGACAACATGTAAGTGCAAAGCAGAATGTTTAAGCAGGCACTTTACAAGTGAGAATATATAGAAACTGGCACGCTTTTCGAATATAAGCACCATCGTGATTTTTCCTCGTGATATAAAATACATTTTTTTTTTCATTAACGTTTCTGGTTGAAATACGTTAATATTCTCTTATTCTTTTTCTTTATTTAACAAGGCAAACGTGTGACTCGTATCATTTTGATATCGTTTTACTTGAATAATAGATAACGAAAAATCGATTCCAGTGGTCGGGACTTCATTTCCCAAGATCCTTTGCTCCCGTCAGACTCCACACATGCGCAAAGCAATTGTTTCAAGCTCAGGCATGTTTCAAGCTCTCCGTTTATCCAATGTGTGAAGAGAAAGGACTATTATCCCCTGTGCAGCGACCCAGCGTTTTGATTGTGTCTGTTCCTTGGATTGTTTTTATTCCTTGCCCGTGTTCTTAATTTTCGACTCTTTCGATTCTTTCTGTGATGACACATTGGACTTGTTTCACATATTTGAAATCAGCGATTATAAGCACCCTCCGTTTTTTTCGAAAAATGTTGTCGAAAATTAAAAAAAACGTATATTCGTGTAAATGTGGTACTAAATAATACACACAAGCACACACACTCATACTTACATTTCTGTCATAGTAATGTTCCTCCCTTGATTTACATAAAAAACATCCCACCTCATCCTAATCCCAATCAAAGATGCCCACCCACTTTAATCTAAGATTAAAACTATTGTAACAGACTTAAAATAACATCTTGATCCTCTAATTGGCCTGTAAAGGAACCATGTGGCCAAAACTAACTTTATGGGCCCTGCATGCTCATTGGTCTAAAGTTTAACCCACACTTACGTTTTCAATTATCTGCTACAAATATGGCACAAAATTACAAAGATGCTTTTTTTTCAAGGTCAAGATGTCATTTAATCAAATGAATCAAAAGATAAGAAGCAACACAACGAAGTATATTTTGTAAGTCACTTCAAATTTGCGTTTGTAAAAAAAGTCGAAAAGTGACTCATCGTTCATGACACATCATTCTGAATCAAGTGCATGTGTGGCAGGAACTGGTTATTATTTTGATATTACCTTTCTTACCGGGTCATATTTGGCCCCTTTTCAAAGTTTGAAAAATGTTTTAAAAATACTTAAAGCATTTATTCCCTTTGAAACTTCTCCTGCTTGTCTTATTTGGTGTAATCATTGTATAAAAAATTCGATTTAGGCAACTGAACTACTTTCTTTGTATATATTATACTAACTACAACAAGCAGAAGAAGTTTCAAAGTGAAATAAACCTTTTTGTTAAATACATTTTTTTTATTATTTCTAAACTTTTAACACAAGTCAATTTGACCCGAACATAATAGTTAAGTAAATGAAGTTCAATTTTTTTTTTAATTGAGACTTGCTTCTGTAGCTCGTGATGTTTTCAAGAATGTCGTTCTAATTTATTCTCGTGATGCTGTGTTTTATTGTGAGGAAACACAGAATGTACTTGGGTTGAATTCTAAGACTAGAGAATTTCTGAAGCTGAAACTTCACATAAAGTCCATCTAGGAGTGTCACGGAGCACTTCCCTTCACACAGCAGCTTGATGTGCTAAACAATAGAGAGCGCGGCGGGACAGCACGGCCTAGTCTAGTCTTTCCTGTCGCTTTCTTGGTATGTTATTGTCCCAGGCTTTTTCTGCACACACACTTGTTCCACCGCGGCCATCAGATCTTCACTTCCATCTGGGTGTGTGGATGCACTTGACACAAAAAAGACCACAGTCCTCAATCAGATGGGCCCAAAGCACAAAGCTTCCAGAGGCAAAGACGAGAGGCTATTGATGTTGTGTTCATGGAGACTGTACCTCAAGAGGAAGATCATATTTAGTCTTTTTATTCCGTGCTATGGAAAGTCCTGAACATTTTTTAGTTTAGTTTTTAGGGCAAGAAAAGACTGCAGCGCTGTGTTGAATTCCATGAGAAGGAGATAAAAAATTGCGGCGGAAACACACCACGCACGCACATACAGTATTTTATATACGTATATGTAATGTTTTTATAATGTAATGTTAATTCCTGTAATGCACTGTCAAAATGGATAAAAAAAAATCAATTAATGCAAAATATAAAGGTTTATCGTTTAAACAAAAATACATATATGCATATAATAAATAAGTTTGCTATATATACGTAGTAGATATTTTATAAAGATTTAATAATATTTATATATTTTTATATTTTTATTATATATACTGTATATATATATATACACACATGATTTATGAAAAATAATTATATATTATGACAAAAAGACAATGAAGTAATTGAATCCTTTAGCTTTGGTGTTGCGAACATCACTTCCTCACTCCAGGAACAAAACACACGCGTCCTGTTTGAATCCCAATGTATTCCCATACATTAACTGAAGAAAGTAGCGGTTACTTTAAGGACTATGTTCAAAAAAATTGATATGTATTTTTATAAATTTGACCTGAACTGCACTTTTTAATTAACAGTTCCGAAACCAATTTCTGCTTGTCAAAACCCAACTCCGAATAAAGATTTCTCCTCATTTACGTCTTCAAAAACGTCACACTCATCTACTTACTTAGCCTTTGCTCCGCAGCGGTTTAGCAGAACAAAGATCTGGTTCTGAATGTTTTCCGAAAACCTCACAGATGTCAGGGAGATTAAAACTGCGCATGGTTTCCACATTCAGAGGGAAAGGATTTGACACTTTCGGGAACCTTGGTTTGGCGTACGATACGGCTTTTGTACGCGTCGCTATTAAACACCCACACGCCTCGTCTAAAATTGAGCTTTTATTGTCTTCACCTGTTCCAAGGACGGCGAGATCAATCAGAGCCGACAATGCATCTGCATGTATACACTACAGGAAGTATAATAGCGTCATTTACTATAAAGGCTGTTTGTTGTTATTGCGTGTATCGGCACGACCCGCCAGCGATGTATGCTATCTCAAAGACCCCACATTGAAAGCCATATCCTCCACACACTTCTGATGGGTGTCTTAAACAAAGAGCAAGGAGGAGGAGAGTGGGACGCTTTGTGACACGGAGGTGGACATCAAAGATCCAATAGGAGCCTTTTATGTAGATGGTGAGAGCCAATAAGAGCTGGCCGGAGCGGGATTTGACATAGCTGACCATATCACAGGGTTAGAAAAAAACAAAAACTCCAAGGCCTGTAGTAGATTTAATATTTTCCTTCTTGCAGGCGACCCGGTGTTTTCTCTGAATTGTTCACATAACTGGAGGCTTGCCTTGACCCACGCTGGCCCCTTAAAATGCTGTTTGTCGCCAGAGTGGAATAGAAAAAGCTCTCCTGACTGTTTTATGCAGAGAATTTATAGACGTCCAGCCAGGTAGGAGCATTTTTGTGGTTTTTCGGAGCGATTCCAAACTTGAATGTGCTAAAATGTCTTGGCTGACGATGCGTCACGGGGCAGTTTTACCTGTGGACGGATTCATTTCATTCGTACTGTTCGAGGCGACTTAAAAATGAACAATCTATTATTTACGTGATTCTATTGTCATGTCTGTAACAGTTATGTAAATTACAGATAATATTGATATGCTGTTATTGATTAACAGTACCAGGAATGGTCAATCTTTTTGGTTAATCTACTTGACTTTTCTTAATCTACTTGACGTCAAGTCAAACTATCATCATTCCTTTGAAAAAATGCCATACTGTTATTTTCTCTGTGCTTGATTCTGATTGGTCAATTTTGTGCTTTATTTTCTGGTCACTTTGGACACTTTATCCTTACCTAACATGGATCACTCAAGTTTTTTTCCCCTTGTTTTTATTCATAATTTGTTCCATATCTATTTCTTTTTGTTTTGCTTTTTTATTGTATCTCTTTCTCGCATTCACCCCCACCCCATGTTTAAATGCTGGACAATTGTAAAATACACTGAACTGCATGTTGTACCATTTATAATGTGTATATGATTTGAATTTATTACAATTTGAATTTGAAATTTGAATTTGGTCCGAACCTAACTAAACTATCCAGGTGCCTTTTTCACAACGTACAGTATGATCGATTTCACAGCGTTTTACCTTCAACTTGGATTATCTTGTCACTGCTAGGAGAAACATTTCCAAGAGCAGATATGAAAACATATAAATGTCATGCAGGAAATAAGCAGGTATTAGTATAAAGTTCTCACTCTGACATAAACCTCTGATCCTTTGGAAATAATGTGAGTCACATTTTGATTTTCGAGGGCATGTTCGCTGTAAAAACCTCCTGCTGTGGCTTTACAAATGCTCCCCGTGCTGGGGTCTTCAGAGGGGTTTTATTATGTAAAGGCACTGCTAGTCCGTATCTGACATCCACTTCCTCTTTGAGTGGTTTGCTACTAAAGGTACGCACAATATTCTCAAAGCGGTTGGGTTATTTTCATATACAGTATTTTGGCAATTGGGGTTTATATTTTTATTTTCAACTATGACTCTATTTCCTGATCTGACCAACAATTTTAATTTTGCTCATATCGTGTCCGAGACTGGAACTATAATCCGAGCATTAAGATTCAGCACAAGCTTTGATGGTTTTACAAATTGTGATGGTTGTTATGCTACTGGTTTTAATGACTTTGGATACTTTGGATTTGGTTACTTTACCTTTTTTCGGCAGACACGTTTATCCTATTTATTCTTTATCCTGTTATTATTATTATTTTTTTAATTGGCTCCAATTTTCTTCTACAGTCCAGGCAATAAACGCACGTTAAGGTAAATTATGATTTTAAAATTGGCTGAGTTGGCTGAGAGTGTGAATGTGTGTGTGTCTGTGTTCTGCTTTGCCATTGGTTGGCCACCAGAATTCAACCAATCCTGCCTCTGACTCAGAGTTGCTGAGATTGGCTCCAGCTCCCCATTACCCAGAAATGGACAAAGAGGGGGAAAAATGGATGGATGATTTGACGAGTTGGTAAAAAAATAAAGCGATAATGTATGTTTGTATGGATTGTTTGATGAGTAGGTAAATTAATTAAGTGATGAATGGGTGGATGGATTGATGAATGGGTAAATGAATAAAGAAAATATGGATGAATTGGTGGATGGATAGATGGATGAATTTAATGGGTATTATGGGGATGATTCGCTGTGGCAACCCCTGATATGGGAAAAGCCGAAAAAGAAGTAGTAGTAGTAGTAGTAAAAGAATAAAGAAAATATGGATGAATGAATGGCATTTGAGTTCACTAACGTAAAGAGTCGAAATTGTGGTCGATGAGGTTTATCAGTACTCGAGAGGCATAGAAAGTCGATGTTTTCACAATTTCCAGCGAAAGAGATGGAGGAGAAAGGATTTGTAATCTGCATTTTTCAAAAGTCAATGATAATAAGGTGAAGGATGTATTATGAAAACTCTCCTTCCTCTTTATTTCCAGCTGGAGAATTTATATCCAATGAACACATGACCTTGAGACATACACTGGGTTTCTTTACAATATAGGTTTTTATATGCTCCTTTTTGTACTTGTTTACAATACTCGGTTCACTTCTCAGTGTGAAGGAGATCCAAACCAAAGCATCAAAAAAAAATCTGATTGGTCCAGGCCAAAGCAAGACACCACTCGGACTTTCCCAGTGTGTTTTCAATCTCACACGTTTGTGTTTATAATGACGTTAATGGAAATTTCATTCCGCCTACAGAAAACTTACCAAGACCAGAAGTCATGCCACCTGCTGTTGGGGGTCCCGTGGGCTACACCCCTCCGGAGGGAGGCTGGGGATGGGCAGTTGTGCTGGGCGCCTTCATTTCCATCGGCTTCTCTTATGCCTTTCCCAAGTCCATCACTGTGTTCTTCAAGGAGATTGAACAGATCTTCAATGCCACCAGCAGTCAAGTGTCCTGGATCTCCTCCATCATGCTTGCGGTCATGTATGCGGGAGGTAGGTGGTGGTCCCTGTGACTTGACCGTCCCTTTGAGGATGAAGAACCAGACTTTGAATAGAATAGAATAGAATAGAATAGAATAGAATGCCTTTATTGTCATTGCGACACAAGGTTACAACGAAATAGAAATGTAAAAAATGTGTATTGTGTAAGATAAAAACATAAATAATATATCCAGTATAAAGTATATAAAATATAAAATTAGAGCAAACGTTTCCAAAATACAAAAAGTTTCAAATAAACAAAAAAAGAGTAAACAATCGACAGTGTAAACAGTAATATAGAAAAGCAAACTTTGCTGGTTCTTCCGAAGAGCAGGAACTATTTTAATGTTAATTAAAAGTGTTGATTGAACATTTTTACTTTAATTTGTTTTGTTTTGTTTTGTTTTGTTTTGTTTTGTTTTGTTTTGTTTTGTTTTGTTTTGTTTTGTTTTGTTTTGTTTTGTTTTGTTTTGTTTTGTTTTGTTTTGTTTTGTTTTGTTTTGTTTTGTTTTGTTTTGTTTTGTTTTGTTTTGTTTTGTTTTGTTTTGTTTTGTTTTGTTTTGTCAGCTTTTGTCCAATCTGAAAAAAGAATGTTTCATAACAAAAAAAACAAATTATTGCATTTTAATATTTTCCAAATTAAACAACCTCACCAGTGATGATAAAGATCTACAGTTAGGAAATTGGCTCGTGTTTTTATTCAACATGACTTGCATTCCATTATGACTGTTTCATCTAATCAAAGCTTTCCGGAGGAATCAAACCTATGACCTTGAGGTTGCGTGTGCTCAACAGTTTTGCCAGGATAACTATTTAATCCCAACTTTGTTGAAATTTTTAACCCAACCGAGCTTCCAAAAACAAACTTCCGAGATTTAATTCAGTCTATTAACGGCCTGGTGCAAGTAAGAAGGCACTTTTTCATTCAAATGGCGGAGCGCAGAGACACACTAGACAAGGCTTAGATATCAGCCGCGAGCTGCTTTGCTCGGAGACTGTGCTCTGAATGGGCAACTCCATCTCCCTCTGGAGTCTTTCTTCTCCGTCAGCTCTTTATTCTGCAAGTGTCAGATGTTTTCCTCGGAGAGAGATGAGGAGATGAGATGCCTATAACTCCAGAGTCGCACAGACTTGTGATGACTAGCGTCAATAGCAAACCTGTCTCAGGAAGTGGAGCACCAGCCAATGATGTCAGCAGACTAAACTGTGCACTCTCCTTCTCACGCTTCCCAGCAAATCAAACGTTTGGGTTTTTTTTTTATATATGTGTTTGTACTGTGTGGATGTTAAGATCCTAGTGTTCCTGATGGCATGCAGCTAGGCTTTCTGGTTAATGCAACTTTAAAACGGTTTATGTATGAATGAAGACATGGGATATTTTGGCAAAATAATATGAAATGACCTAAATCCATTCAATCAATTTCTGAACGCTTTTCCATTTCTGGGTCACGGGGAGCTGGAGCCAATCCCAGTAAGTCTGGGCCTGAAGGTGGGATCCACATAAGCACAACATAAACCAACCAATCACAGAGCGACACACACACACACACACACACACACACACTGGACACTGGACTCATAAACAAGGTCTTAGTGATAGTGCTACACACTGTGCCATCCTTGGACTAAGAAATTATACATTTGAGTAAAAATACTGTTACGTTTGGTAGCATCAATGTTATTATTTTATAAGTACCTGGAATTTTTGGTGATTTATTGACAATTGTATCTGTTTTAGCACTCGTAACAATATACATTTGTCACACAAAAAAAAAACCATTTTAGGCGTCTCGATAAGGCTCAGCAGTGATAAAATATCTCGAAGTTAAACAAAACCTCTGTAGTGAAAACGCCATCCAAACAGCTTAGGAGAACCGTAAAGTGATCAATGAACTCTTCATTGCTCCTGTTTAATGGGATTTGATTGTTGAACGTTTAAGAGTAGATCCGGGCGTCTCCCTCAAAGTCTAACGCAAGAAACCTTGATTCCTGTGTGATTGAAGACGTAAGCCTGGCACCAACATTATGGAGAAAAATGTGCTAAATGTGCCAAGGTTTCAAAACCAAAAAAGTGAAACAACTGCTTCCATCTTTCTCATTTTTGGCCAAATAAATCTTTTACTTAAAAGCTAAGTATTTGGTTGGGAAAAAAAAGTCCAATTTGCTTGCTGAAAACATCACATCATAAATAGAATTTGTCTCTTGAATTATAGTGGTATTGCAAGATGGCACAAGTGAGACCGAATGCCATCACAATTGCTCAAACAAAAAACTGTATTTAGACAAATAAAAGCACCCACTCCCTGATTTTATTATGCACTAAAAAAATGTTTTTAATGTAAAAAAAAAAAAATCAAAAACAAAAACGCTCTCGAAAACACGCTCTCCTACTACAAAATTCCTCAAAATTGTATTTTTGTTGTTTATCTTCAATAAAAGATAATACATAGTTTGTAAAGTAATTGCTGTTTTGTTTGTCCATCGTCTAAGTCATCATTCATTTAATTTATAATAATTCATTTGTTATTATTGTTAACACTTTTGGTTTTGCGCATAACACTAGTTTGGTTAGTACCATCGCTTATATTTACCGGCATATTTTGGTTAATAATTTTGGTTACCCACACAACACTAGTTTGGTTAGTACTATTGCTTATAATTACCTGCATATTTGGGTTAACAATTTTAGTTACCCGCACAAAACTTCTTTGTTTAGTACCTTCGCTTATATTTACCCACAAGTTTTGGTTAATAATTTTGGTTACCCACACAACACTAGTTTGGTTAGTACCATCCCTTATATTTACCTGCATATTTGAAACTGGCAAATTTTGGGGGAAGTTTTTGAACGTCTAAAACTGGACAAAAGGGGTGCTAATATTTGCGCTAAGGATTTAATTTGATTTGAATTTCCACATAAAACCATTTTTTGCCTTTTTGCGTCTTTATTTATTCCTTTTTTGCAAGCTTGTCCAGCAAGCCTTTGCTTCCAGGGTGAAAGTTGTCAGTTGATGCTGGTGCTATTGACATTCTGGCCTGCGTGGCATGTGAGAAGCACATGACTTTACATGTGACCTCATATCCTCACACTGCCCCTTCTGGCCCAGTGAAGCCGCGTTCTCACTGTAACACGCCACATGACCCGGATGATCAGAACCCAGCTCACGTGGAAGATTCCAGCTGTTTGCATCGAAAGACGAGGATCAGAATCACGTGTGAGCGGAATGCTTCACCTCACATCAGTGTCGATCTGGCCTGATGACGTCCATGGCCGACACTAGATTAAACCTTCTTGCTTCCTTCCCTTCTGCTGTTTTCCTGTGTTTTCCACCTTTCCATCTGTTAGTATAGCCACTTCCACTCGCTCGCCGTTCTCAAATATGTCTGGTCGTCCTCGTGAAACGCACTGTCAGATGGTGTTCGCTTTCTCACAGGGTTTCCTGGCCAAGATACATGCGGAGATAGAGCTCTCGTCTGTTTCTGCTGCTTGTTGGGAACCCGAGCTGCCCGGAGGTCGTGTGCCCACAGCGAGATAAGGGCTTTTATTTAACTGATTCGATATGTCAGGAGGGAGTTTTGGGGTTAATGCTCCTCGTGGTCTTATCCAGGCACAATTCTAATTGTGAATCAGCCCTCGAGACATTTCCAGTCAGGTTAGTTGTGCAGTCTCTTGTTTTATTTCTGAAGTCGCTTTAAGGCGAATACAGAAGATTCTCCACGTGCACATGTGAGTGAATCCGAATCACCTCATTCCAGCGGAATCCCAAATATGGTTGCGTTTTCAGAAAATCCAAGTTACTCCTCACTTTTGATTTCAAAAAAGTATTTTACTAATGTATTTTTTCATGTTTTATAGAAATTAATATTTTTATGGCCTGGCGTTAATATTAATTAAGCTATAAAACTGTTTACAAACGAACAGGAATTTTTTGGTTGGATTGGAATTAATAATAATAATTTGATGTAAGTGAGACTTTCAGAACCATCAAGGTCACCTGCTTAAAAACAGATTGAAAAGTACAATCAGATACCGTAAATTTGTTAATGTCATAAAGGAATAAAGGAAAGAATAAAATAAACACAATTAAAACACTGAAAATTGTCCAGTGTTAGGGAGCTGGATCTGCCACAAAGCATTGCAGGTTCGAATTCTGGTCCAATAGGGTTCAAATCATGAGTGTCCTTATGACGTGAGGCTCACTGGATATGTTAGGCACTATTTTGATGAAACTCCCTCACTTCACTATAAAAAGAGTAAACAATATTGAGTAGGAATAAATATAATCTATCGCTATGATGATCGTAAAATCACAATTACTCCTAAATACAATTAAAAAATCACTTTGCAAATTATCATTCACACTCAAGTTTTGATTTTAACATTCACAAGAAGAGAAAAGTCGACGAAATTTACCACAGCGATCTTTACTATAAAACAACTGGAATAGAAAAATGATCATACTGGGCGGTGGGATATTATTTGATAGTATTCATTTCATTTACTTGTGGTTGTCACTATTGTTATTATCAACGTCACGTTAATTCATACTGTTTATTATTTTTATTTTTTGTTGCATTACTTGGCCTGTTACAACATATTTGTTCATTTACCCTTCAGACTAGCAGGTTCTTTCCTTTTGTTCAGCACTCACTGCAATATGCTGATTGTATGTCTATGTTGTGTTTTCTGTGTATATATGTTGCAATTGTAAAATGTCAATAAAAATTTGATAACAAAAAAAAAAAAATGATCATACAGTACAAGCAGTAATTCGCATTTATAAAGGCGCACATTTTATTGTCAGCTTCGTACCTTGCCTAAAGAGAATCAACAATTGTACGTAAAATGAAAAAAGTATTACCAATTTATCCAAAGAATAGATTAGTCTGTTACATTTCATAAAGAAACACAAAATATGAATGTACTATATGAAATACCAACAATATTGCAGCAAAATAAAATCAAACCAAGGCATGTCCAGGATAAAGAAGTGCTAAATCATAAAACGTAGCCTTAATCCAAGCGAATTCACGACTCCCCACCAAGCACATTACCTCGGCGAGGACCCCCAGAAGACCGCTTTTCTTCTATGAGATTGATCTGTGCTTTACAACCGGAGCAATCAAGCTCACTCAGGGCTTTGTGCAACTTTTGCGCAGACATTGCTACTTATAAAACCCAGATCTTGTTAGTTGTAGCCCTACGAGTCGATACGACTGGAGACGTTGGCCAGGCTAAATCGGAAGCTAATGAATTGTGAAGCACGCACCATAAACGTGGTTAATGTGTGCTTTCATTTACATTGCGAGACCCCCGCCCCTCGCTGTGTGAGGTGGATTAGAGAGGCAAAACAAGGCCGTCGATTGTACTGGAAGGCCGAAGACGTGCAGCCTCCACCATCACACCCGCTTTTCACATGATTAGCAGGCTTCCTTCCTACATTCGTGATGGGATTTGGCCATGGGACGCTTAAAACAAGCACGTCATTGGAAATACCTCTGGGATTGTTGTGTTGGGTCCAGTGGAAAACCTCAGTTTGTTTGTCGGAGCAGAAGTTTACGGGGGTGAGGATGAATAGCTGCGCTGTGGTTCAGGAGAGAAAGCTGGAGTCGGTCCATCAGCATCACGGGTGATGTCTTTTGCTCAGTTAGCTGCATGATAGTGAGAAAGAGCAAAATCTGCAGTTTGATGATTACTGCAGTAAAATGCAATGTCAAATCGCATTGTTCTTCGCCCGGTAGAGCTGCACTGCCCTCTAGTGGTTGGATCAGATTGGTCATTTGGGCGAAAAACACCGTTTTAAGAAACGTCCTGTTTGAGAACATTTGCGATCATTATCCGAGCTGACAAAAAATATTTTGTTGGTTCTGAGAGTGTAACTGCTCAGTGACATCATCATTTCAGGTCTCATTATTGAACTATCGTTTGTCAGAGATTTGTTAGCTTGTAACCAGAAGTATCTTGTGGATTTAGTGAGTTGAATTTGTCAAAATGGACACAAGGGACCGGAGCAGTGGGCAGTCTATGCTTTTAGTTTTGGCAAAAAGGTAATACAGTCCAACCTCAAAAAAAATGAAAAGTATGACATTTTAATTAAATAAATTTTCTTCCAATGCATCACGTATTTTGAGAACTGATTACAAATGCAAGGTGCTTTAGTTATCATATAATGTTTTTATTATATAAATATTATTATAATTAATCTGAACATATAATCATTATTATAAACCTAACTCTTTCCAAATCTGGCCAACTGGGGGAAAAAAGCCTCGCTAGATTTGAGTTTTTCTTCAGAGGTGATGATTAGTTAGTTGACATTCTGCGTGTGCTATAACAAAACAACCGTTAAATCATATACTATATGATACATATACGATACAATATCATATAAAATAAATAAGTCATAGGTGCGATTCTCAGGCATGATTCACAAACAAGAAGTATCATCAAATGTCATTTTGAATAAATTCTAGTCATTTGAATACACTTTGAAACCTGGTAAATGTTTTGTGCTTTTGGCCTTCAGACCCAGTTGCTGTTTAGCCCCTCGCGACCTGGAAATGGATGAAGCAGATTAGATGAAAAATGAATGAGCCAGATAAAAAAGGCATTTCACACTTTTGATTTCACACTTTTGTTTGTCCCACTTTCAGGTCCCATCAGCAGCATCTTGGTGAACAAATATGGAAGTCGTCCTATAATGATCTTAGGAGGCTGCCTCTCGGGAACAGGACTTGTCGCTGCGTCTTTCTGCAACACCGTGGAAGGCTTGTACTTCTGTGTTGGCGTTGTTGGAGGTATAGAATAAAAAGTTAAAAACATTTTTAGTGTATTTTTTTTTAAATTTAGCAATTTACACACTCCTCACACAGTGGTGTAAAGTACTTGAATAAATGGACTTTGTTGCAAGTATTTTTGGCTACTTTGTACTTGAGTATCAAATATATAAACTTTTACTCTCTACTTGACTACACTTTTTAATATCGCCATCTGCAGGGTTCTAAAGGTACTGAATGCTATTTTTGAGCTAAATCACACAAATGTGAATTAGCAGTTACAGTTTCTTGCACATTTGGCTTTTTTGTTCTATTTTGTTGTGCAATTTTGAAACATCGAGGTGTTGAATTTAATTCTATATACGTAAAAATGAAAATCCTCACAAATGAAAAGTTTATTGTTTTTCACATAGTTTTTTAGCCTAAATTCAGTAAGAGTTCTTTTAATATTGGATATACACAATTTTTACTCAAGTCTCTTGAAATTGATGACTTGTAATGGAGTAATTTTTACAGTAAGTACCCTTATTCAAGTACTTTTTACACCTCTCTCCTAGCGTGGTCTGGCTCTCTCATGACACATTCTCACCTGAAATGTCCCGGGTGTTTTTCAGGCCTGGGTTTGGCGTTCAACCTCAATCCAGCTCTCACTATGATCGGGAAATATTTCTTTAAGAAGCGCCCCATCGCCAATGGAATCGCAATGGCTGGGAGTCCAGTTTTCTTGTCGACTCTCGCTCCGCTAAACACCTGGTTCTTTGACCAGTTTGGATGGAGGGGCAGCTTCTTGATCCTGGGTGGGCTTTTGCTGAACTGCTGTGTAGCTGGATCACTGATGAGACCCATTGGACCGAAGCCTCAACCCGCTGTGAAAGCCGCAGCCAGCAACAGCAGAACCAGAGAGAAAACGTCTGTGTTTGAGAAGATCAACAGTTTCATCGACCTGACGCTCTTCAAGCATCGAGGCTTCTTGCTTTACCTTCTGGGAAACGTGGTCATGTTCTTCGGACTTTTCTCTCCTCTTGTGTTCCTCAGCAATTACGCCAAGAGTAAAAGCATCGCCAAGGAGAAGGCGGCGTTCCTGCTGTCCGTCCTGGCCATCGTGGACATGGTGGCTCGACCTTCTATGGGGATTGTTGCCAGCACGAAGTGGGTGAGACCGAGGGTGCAGTACTTTTTTGCTGCATCGATTCTTCTCAATGGCGTGTGCCACCTGCTGGCCCCGCTCTCCACGGACTACACCGGGTTTGTGATCTACTCCATCTTCTTTGGGTTTGCCTTCGGGTGGCTGAGCTCTGTGCTGTTTGAGACCCTCATGGACCTCGTGGGGGCTCAGCGATTCTCCAGTGCTGTCGGACTGGTGACGATTGTGGAATGTGGTCCGGTTTTACTGGGTCCGCCAATGCTGGGTGAGTGTGTTTGTGTAAAACCGAGATGTAAACTAGTATGTTTCTAATTTAGTATGTTTCTAAAAGTATGTCTCAAATAAGCACAGTGTTTAAACATGAGTTTAAAACAAGACAATTTTAGATTATTACATTTTAATTTTGGTATCAACAGTAAGAAATTGATAGACAATCAGTCATCATCTATCATCCATCCATTTCCTACCACGTATACTCCTCTTCTGGAACTTTACACCAGAGACACACACATTCACACCTAAGGTCAATATTCCGATGCCAGTTCACCTGAAATGCATATTTTTGGACTGTGGAACAAAATCGGAGACCCAGAGGAAACCCACTCAAACATGTGCAGAACATGCACAGATAGATTTCAAAGACTGAAGCCATTTTTATGCCGTCCATTCAGTTCTAATTTTAATTTTTAAGACACAAAAGCATGATAAATGTATGCATCTTTTCAAATAAATTTGTGATGAAATAGCATAGTGTGAAATAGCATTTTACAATTTTACAATTTATAACAACTAAAAAAGCAGTAAATTGATGTCCAACTCATTGTTTTGTATTTTTCCCATCTCTCGTTTTTTTTTTTTTCCAGGAAGATTCAATGACATCTATCATGATTACAAGTACACTTACATGAGCTGTGGGATCGTTCTGCTAGTCGGCAGCTTGTTCCTTTTCGTCGGAATGGGCATCAACTACAGGCTACTGGATAAGGAGGCAAAAGAGGAATCCAAGAGAGCTCATTTCAAGGGAAGAGAGGACGAGTCTGGGAAAGAGGTGGCGGAAGCTTTGAAATCCTCTGAGGAGAGCACGGCAGAAGATGCTGTCTAACACGTCCAAATAATTCTTCTAAATGATCTGCAAACTTTGCCAAACTTCAATCAAGGATGGTGTGACTGGAGGCCAATGTGAGGTGTTTGAGATTAGAACAGACAAATTCCTATTTATGTATTCCCAGATATAATCCTGAAGAAAAGTTCGGTCTGATAATTGAATAAGTGATGTAATCAACCTCCAGCAATGGATATCTTTCTTACAAAAACAAGGGCTTTAGATTAAATGCAAAACATATATGGGCTAAAAAAAACTTTACAAATATATGCACATTTTTCAAAGATATTTTAGTCATTGCATTTCTTTTAAAACAACTGTTTGTTATTGTTTTATTGTAATACGACTGTAGACAAAACATTGTCTTTACTGTTCACTGTAAAATAAAAAAAAAAGTGAAATAGCTTTTTGTTTATTATTGATGCTGTATATGCCTTAATACCAGAATACTGTTTACTTCGAGTCTGTTTAAACACATTGCAATTCGTTTTGTTAGTATGTAATTCAAATAAAAAGTATTACGTCCTCTTGTCTCCACCTCATTTCTAAATATTTTTTGCAAGTTTGAGACTCGGTCAAACCCTATGTGCCCTCGTGACATTGCGTTGTGTTGCCAAAACACCAGTAACGCATACTTAATAATTAAAATCTTAGCTTCGCCAAATGCTTTTAAACGTATATATTCTCAATATATTAAACTTTATAGGAAACCGGGAAATGTGTTTTGTCACTGAACGTCATTGAAAGCCAATCAAAACATGCGTCAGGGCGCGGGAGCGCGCACGTTATTTAAATTTTCGGCATTGGATTGACCGACGTCCGTTAAAATCCGTCTGTGTTTGTTTTGTCATTCGGCTAAACTGCTATAAAGGTAAGGGAATTTGTGCTTCTATACACTCGAAACGACAATTTTATGTCGCGTGAATGTCTGTCGTGGTTTTTTTTAATGAGAAATATTAATCAGCATTCGAATATGTGCCATTAATCGCTATGTGAAGAAACGGGTTCCTTTCGCCACAGTTTCTCGACGTGGCCGTTAATGTCGTAGTTTGTTTTAGGTAACGCAAACACCCAAGTTAAATGAAATACGTCTGATTTCGTACGTTAGGGCAACATGCAAAAAGCCTACAACTTCAAACTGCTGCCACCCAGAACTCATTTAGGCCAAGTTTCTCTAGTCAGACCCCGAGAAGCGGCCTCCGTCGAGCAAAACGCCGTTTTCGATCAGTCAAAGCAGGTGTGTCGACCGTTAAATTACACTTTGACTCTGTAAAAGTCTATTTTGGTGGAAATTGTGGGGAAAAAACGTCTGCTTTTTAGAGTTTAGGCAAGAGTGCAGATACGGAGCAATTTCCATCCAAGATGGTTCATCTTCCTACAAAGGCATCACGAGCAGGTAATTCGACGCGTTTCTGTGTAATTACACCATAAAGGAACTCTGTTTATTTCTTGTGTTTTGCTCTTGCAGATGAAGTGATGAAGAAGGTTGCAGTCACTCCAATAGAGAAGGAAGTGGTCTGTCTTGACTTGTACCATATTTAAACACATAGACTTTTATTTGGGAGTGTGATAATAATGTGTTAATAACCTCTTGACTCTTAACTATGGTAGACGTCACTGAGATCCAGCCAACTTTACGCCAGATTACTGGATGAGGCTGAGAAAATCAAACTCTGGAAGTCCCAAATGGATTCTGAGATTTCACATAAAGACAAGAAGCTTCAGGACAACAGAAGAACAATCGAGACACAGCGCAAAGCCATTCAGGAGCTTCAGGTTGCACAGACTATTATTATAATTATTATTAATTAACAAAACTTAACTTGTTTGAGGCAAAACATTTTCATTTCCTTGTTTCAGTTTGCCAATGAAGGTCTTAGCATTAAATTAGAAGATCAAATGAATGAGAACGAAGACCTGCGAAATAGGTGACATGGACTTGGAACCGTCTCTCGGCATAAAGAGACTTGTCGTCTGTGACATTTTTAAACTGACTTTGCATTTGTGACCGACAGAAACAACGCCACCAGGAATTTGTGCAACATACTGAAGGAGACTTTCGACCGAACTGCTGAAAAAATGAATATTTGTAAGCGTGAAAAGATTCAACTCGTTCATAAGTGTGCTGCGATTTTATGTGCTGCTTGTTTTTTCTTCTGAATAGATGAGTTTGAACGAGAAGAAACCCAGGTTCTGTTTATGCAGAACAATGAGAATATTCAGGTAACCCTTGAGAAGACTTATTTGAATGAACTACAAATTTAGCAGTAGGCCAAATGAATAAACCTTGTGTTTCCATTTGCAGGGAATGATGGTTGCGTTTGAAAATCTTCAAAGGCTGGCCGAAGCAGATCAACAGGATGCCCTGAAATGTGTTTATTCGTTTTTTCTAAAGACACCATTGAAATTGTTTTATGTTATAAACGTGCTGACATGTCTTAACTTATGTGCTTTTTTTTATTTAATTGTGTAAAAATTACTTACTACAGTGAGAGAATATCTTAAGGATTTGGAGAATGAAAAAGTGAAGTGTGAAAGTGACTGTCTGTCTAAGAAAAGAGAGGTTAGTTCATTTTCTTACAATCCCTGTTTTGCCAGAAGGGGTCGCTGTTTGCTTAAAGTCATAGAGTTTTTGATTCGGCAATGGTGAACTGTCTTTTTTTTTCAAGATATTAATTTTGTTCAATGTTTAGATTTATACACTTCAAGGAAAACTTGAAGAAAAAGAGTGTGATCTGAAAATGCTTTCACTGAAGCTGAAAGACGCAGATCAAAGTTCCCGTCAGCTACAGGACTCTGCAGGTGGGAGAAAGATGATAATAACTCACAAGCTTTACAAATAATACTGATTTGTCTTAAAAAGTACTTCCAATTTTTTCATATTATTGTAGCAAACCAGCAGAAAATGCTTGAATGTGTGACTCTGGATCGGGACATGCTGGAGGAAAAGCTCAGAATGACAGAACAACTAAAAAATGAGATTGAGGTTTGACTTATTTTGATAACATCATTCATGTTTATCAAGAATATAAATGTATCTAAACTAAGGCTGCCCTGATCACATTTGTTAGGTTTCCTATCCAAGTTTAATAGTGTGCCTGGTCAATTACTGATAAACCAACTTTTTTAAATAAAAAACACTTAATTTGGACTGACTGAACCCAGTCTCAGAAATCTGATCAGGACCTCTCTGATTTAATATGTTGATTTGAATTTTTTTTTTCCCCAGAAAAACCAGATTGCCTCAGTTGATGAACTGGAACAAACCAAAATGAACTGTGCCAAAGTTCTTCAAGAAAAAGAAATTAAAATTAAGGAACTGACAAACACCGCCGATCAACAGTCAAAGCAACTTGAAGAGCTTCAACTGGCAATGAGTTCTTTACAAAGCTCACTAACCTCAGAGGTGCAAAGGTAAATATACAGTGGAAGAACATGTTTTTTTTTCCACTGTAAATAATTGCATACATTTTTGCACAACAAACCTACAATTAACAAGAGATTTTTCTTTTAGGACTCACGGCTTTGAAACAAACATAGGCTCACTTCAAAACGAACTTAACTTCTACAAATCTGAGTTAGGTATGTTAATACTGTAAGCAACGTACAGTTTCTCGTTTTACCAGTCTAAGGTTTTTGGTTGGACTGCTTTCTTGCAGCAACAATCAGAGGAGAGACAGAAGACTTGTGTAAAGAGACACAGACACTCAGAGACGAGCTAGTATGTTGATAATCTCTCTACATTGAAAGTGCATTAATCCCATTATGAAACCAAGCGCATAATGCCACTGTTACAGGTTGAGAAGGAAAACTTGATGTCTTCTATAAATGAGAAATTGGATGCATGTGAGGCTGAGAAGCTCCAGACTAATGGAGAGCTTGAAGAGAAACGTTGTGAACTGACTCAATTGAAGGTGAGAATAACATCATTAGGCCTTCAGTGGCACAGTAAAGCCTGTCTAATTTATTCTCACTGATATGAATTCCAGGAAAAGATGGAGAAATCCACCACCGAAAATGAAAGCATGGTGGAGGCTTTGAAAACAACTCAAAGTCAGCTAGAAGAATCCCAACAAGCTACAGCTTTGAAACAGGTGGTTTGTTTGTAGTTGTTATCAAAAGACATGGATTTATGCATCATAATTCAGGATGAACATGTTTCATACAGATGAAGTTAAAAGAGACACAGGACCAGTTGTTAGGAGCTTTGGAGAGGTGCAATAAAGCCTCAGAACAAGTAGAAAGACTGGAAAGAGAAATGAAGCAACAGAAGTATGAATAGTGGAATATATCTATGTTTTTACACACGGATAATCAACTTTTTTTTTTTTTGTTACCTGCAGGGGGATTTATGAGGATCTGATGTTTAAATATGATGAGCTGCAGAAGCTGAAAGATTCACTGCAACAGGTGAAAATTTACTTTCAAAACACTGAAATGCTTGAAATGTTCTAAAAGTTAGTTCATGGTGTGTTTATTCTTTTGACTTTGCAGGAAGTGAGTGTAAAAGCACAAAGAGGGAACGTTGAAATTGAAACGCTTCGGCAGGAAAAGCAACAGCTTCAGTAAGAATAGACGACTTTAAACCAGCCAGCACTTTTAATAAGGCGGCTAAAAACGGTATTAACAAGTAATTTTAGTTTGTTTAATTGAGAGAGTTGTGCTTGTTTTCCCAGAGAGCAGATGGACAGTTTGTCTGCTGAGATTGGCGGACAAGCTGTAGAGAACAAAAGTGTTAAAGAGCAGTTAAGAAAAAATGTAAGTTTGTATCCAGTAGGTATGTTTTTTTTTTAAGTTAGTCTTTCACTGATAATTATTGATGTTTCCTGCTTTATCAGGACAAAATATCTAAAAGAGAAATCCTAAATAAAGACAAACAGATCAAAGCTTTGGAGTCAAAGGTAAAATGTGTGTTTTATTATACTTTTTATATTTTTACTATACTATACTTATATTACAGTGAACTGATAGTAACTGATTAAACTCCTTTAAATTACTGTTTTTATCAGCTGACAAACCTGAAAACTAAACTAGAAACCAAAACTAAGGCTCACAGTGATTGTTTGGATGAGGTACAATGATTATATTTTGTATAACCTACAATTGAAACATTTGTATTTACTTAAGATATTCACAAAAACTAGAATTAGATACATGTTTTCTGATCTTGCTGTTGTTCTGGAAATGTCTCACAGATAACCAAAATAAAGGACAAGTCGGAGAACGCTAGTAAAAATCACCAAGAAGAGCTTCAGAAGTTACTCTCGGAGATTGAAGACAAATCAGCATCTGAGGCACAACTTCATCTTGAGGTGATCTGCTGTAGCCGAAAGATTGTTCTGTCATTTCTTTTTTTGTGCATTTTTGTGATTTATAACTTAATTCTCATAGATTCAGAAACTTACCAGTGAGGCACTGAAGAGCAAAGATGACACAGAACTCAAATGCCAGAAGAAAATTTCAGACATTGTTACCTTGATGGAAAAACACAAGGTGCATATGCGTTACAGATATCTCAACAGCGTTTCTGTTGCTCCGTCAGAGTGTGGTGTTCGCAACACTAAACGTGCACTAAATGTTTAACTAATGCAAACATTATGTACAAGAATGATTTTTTTCATGTATTTTTCTCGTTTTACTGTTTAGCACGAGTATGACAAAACGGTAGAAAAAAAAGATGCAGAGGTCAGTGAGACGCGAATGAAGGTAGCTGAAATCAATGCCAGCAAAGCATTACTGGTAAGTGTTAACTGTGAGTTGCTATGAACATACAGATGCTTTATTGAAATGAACTTTGTCCCTGATTTACAAGAGACTTCTTAGAGTCTTAAAAATCGGATCTTATTAAAACATGTATACATTGTTTAGGATCTCGATCTGTCCAACTTGAAAGAAGAAAATGTCGAGCTGCGACAAGAACTTGAAAAGATGAAAACAAAAATGGCCGCTTTGAAGACGCCAGTTTCATCTCTTAGAAACAAGACTCCTCTGCAGGTAATAGATTGTGTTCATTGAGAGGCACAGAAAAGAGGATAAATAAAAGCATCGTCATGTTTTAGAAGTCCCAAATCAAAGCCAGGGAGACCAACAAGAGCTCAAAACCTCCAGAACAGGATTCGGCCATAAAGGACGTGTTTGCTCTTTTTGATGACGCCGAGAATGAACCTTTCACTCCTGTTGTAGGTGTTATTATTTATTCTTTGTGCATTTTCACACGCTTGTTCCTGATCGAAAATACGTTTTTGTGTGTGTGTCTGTGCCAGAGAGCCGCAAATAAAGTGCAGAGAAGTCCATTAAGGGGCCTGAAGGCATCTACATACAAATATCCTCATGTAAAGGTATAGTGTCGTCGTGACGCTGATGCACTTGTCTTCTACTGAGCACTCGTTTTGTTTTTCTCTCAGACGTTCAGAATCCGCACACCACCCACCCCTGACCCCAAGGAGCCGTGGAAGAGCAGCGTTCTAGAGCTGGATCCAACCTCGGAGTCCTCCGACAGCACTGGCATCATGGTTAGTTTTGCTGCTTTTGTTTTTCGTTTAGTTCCGGTTGTTATGACGATTTTTAAACGTCTTTGTGTTTCGTTTGGCGTACAGAGCTTTTCTCCAAGGCCTGTTAAACCAAAGAAGCCTATGCAGCCCAAAGAGACGGAAAGACAGGGGTTAAAGAAGGTAAAGCATGTAGTTTTACTTCTTTTGTCTAAAATCACTACTGTAAGTTATATATATATTTTTTTTCTTATGTGGTAAACCTTTCAGGAACTGAGTTCTTTTGACTTGAAGTCTCCGGGAACGGAGGTGAAACAGGCTTGCATTAAGCGGATGAGAGATGCAGGATGGACCGTTTTCAGCTCAGATAAGACGAAGAAGAAGAAATCAAATCTATCAGAGAAACTCTTTGCCTGAGTTTTCCGATTAGATCGTCATAGCGATGGTTGGTGAATTGTAGCAATGATTCGTAATTTAGTGATGGTAGTTTTAGATGAACTTTTTCAAAGATGTTGAAATATTTATACTAGTCTCACTGTTCAGAGGACAAAGCTCCTGGAGACGAAGATCATTCAAAACACTTTCTAATGTTCCTCGACTTCCTGTAGTGCTTGTTAATACGTTGTATTCAGATTTCCACTTATAGTTTTTGATACGTCATTGATTCCACTGGTAAAGAGACTAAGATTGAGTCCATTTGATGACATTGAATAGTAAGTAAAGCAGTTGCTCATATAAAAAAAACCTTGTTGTATTTGCCATTAGATGTGTGAAAAGTGACTTTCCCCTGGTCAGGGTTTTCTTTCTGATCCTCTTGAGAACATCTCACTTCTGTTTACGGAGTTCACACTGTCATTTCGGTTTGAAATGAATAATAATCTATGATGATAAATGAATAACTTATGTTAACTTTTGTAACCCTGACACTTAAAATCCTTCATTTCTGTCAATTAAATCCCTTAATAAATATGTAAATCCCCAATTATACATCTCAAAGTTCTTGCGTAAATGTAAAAAAAAATGTAAAGACATTTTAGTTATATTATATAAATATGGTGGTAATTGTGTGTGTGCGTAACTTTACTGGATGGTTAAACGGCAAAGCACAAATTAAATATGGACCCTAATGGCCAATTTGATTAAGTCACTTCCACTTACAAAGTGAGGGACGATTTTCTGAATGACTCGTTTCACTGCATTCTTTAATTAGGAGGAAAATAAATTTAAAAAAATATGATATTTGCACTTCGTACTTATACATTTGTTGGATTCTACCTTTATAGTAATAACGATGGGTGATGCTGCTGTTGTTTGGTTTGTATTTGTCAGTGTTGCAATGTCACTTAAGTGTTTGTGACTCAAAGAAAATCATCAGTAATATGGCCACATATTAAAATCTAAAGAGTTAATCTTCCCATATCTGATGGACTTAGAAATAAAAACAAAGCCTTGTGTCATCTCGATTATAAAAAGAGAGAGAGAGAGAGAGAGAGATAATGTTCAGTACTATCTATTCTAGTGTTTACGAGAATGTTGACTGGTGGTTTTCTGTCAGACATGTCAAAGGTTTCATTTATTATGACTGCTTTTATATTACTATGAAATAGATTTTTAACAAATGTAAATAATAGTAGATAACAAAGGCCCAAACAGTAGACTTCTATCTAACATCAGTTTGATTTCAGTGTTTTTCTTTTTTTTTTTTTTTTCCTTTTCCAAAGATTTATATTTTTCTGAGACTGTATATCATTTTTCATTTTTTTATTCAAATGAACTGTTACAGGTTTGTGCATTTACAAATAATATTTTCTTTTTTTTTTTTTTGCAAATTTTTTTTTGTAAGGAAAATGTTCTAATATACATCTAAATTACTCAGCAGTGGTGAAAGCGCATTGCAGTTTAAACATAAAAAAGTGTGCAATTCATTATTTACAAAGTCGAGTTGAACGAGTCGAGAGCGTCAAGCTCAAAATGTCGTGATCATCTCCTGGTTTTTCTCTTTAAGCTGAATTTCATCATCATAAAACACAGGGCTGTCCACTCCCTTCTTGTTTTTCTCATCTTTCCCAATCAGGTCAGACTTGGCAACCTGAAGCGAGATTAAAAGAGTTTGATTAATGCAGTGCCTTAATACTAATGCCTATCAGTGCAGAGGGTCAAGATGGATAGAAAAAGATTTTTAGAAATAGACAGTTGAGTTCTTTAATTCTAGTCAGTTTTATCTTTATTTTGTCTTTTAAGTTTTTTATTTAGAAATGAAAGGTCTCACCTCCGAGCTGGATTTGCAGCAGCTAAAGCAGATCAGATCCGACGTGGAGATGAAGAGCTCAGGCCGAGTTTTCTTTTGTTTACAGCCTCCTATATAAAATAAAAGAGAAAAATGTGAAATTACTATGAATATGATTTCCCCACGATGGGAACAAACTATCGACTCTGATTAATTGTGGCTTTATTGGGCCAAATCCTAGTCCCAAAACAAATTGTATCTTTGAATATATATGAAGTACAGTATTTATCAGCATCAGCAGTGATCTTCGATGTTGTTAGTACTTAATAACAGAAGGACTTAATTGGTGTGTGTAGAGAAGCAAATGTTTTTTGAAGTCTGTCAGATAATAGGAAAGTCATCGCAATAAGTAAATCAGGAGGAGCGGAGATCAACATCATACACACTAAAAACAGAAGGTTCAAGAAACCAAGACACTGGGAATATACGGGGCAAAACCATCTAATCATTCACGACAAAATTTACGTGTCTCAGCCTTCTTTTAATAAATTGCGCCATCATAGAAAATGGCAGTTCTGTGCTGTATGTATGCTCTGTGAAAAATAAAGGGTTTAATATTATTTAAAGGCTACTTCTAGTTCTAGTTGTTTCCGCTAATAATGAATAGTGATGGGGGGGGGGGCAGAAGGGGGGCGTGTCCGGCGCCTCTTTATTAGATTAGATTCAACATTATTGTCATTACACATGTACAGGTAATGTACAAATTGGGCCAAAATTATCTTGATGTGGCTGGATTCAAGAGTCTTACCGGAGACGGCGCTGACTAGTAGCCCGATGATCATGGTTACCAGTATTCCTACTGGAGAGAAGTACAGGTAGGACAGGGAATACCACTGGTCGGCCAAAGCTGGTCTGGGCCTGAGAAACCGCAGATTGTGAGTCAACAACGCATCTCTGTTCTGCGCATGTTCCGAACGATTGTCTACTAACTGTGGAGTTGTGCTTGGCAGGACCGTGGTGAACGGTGTGGCAGTGGTGGTCTGGTTCGCGTCCCAGAGTTGACAGCCCTCCACACTCAGGGGAAGACGATGGGTTTTCTCGGGTAACGGAGGATACAGCTGAGCTCCGATTCCCACCCATAGAGTCACAGCCAGGCCGGATATTAATCCAACCAACCCGCCCTGTAAGGCAGAGTAAGGACGCATGTCACAATCAAATATTGCTTTTCCATTTGGGGAAAACTTCACAATTGTAAATTCTTACAGCGGAGTTCCCACAGCGGAAGAACATGCCCAGAAGGAAAAGTCCCAGGAGCGGACCACTGATCATCCCGAAAATGGAGAGAGCCGCCTGTCAGTGAGGAAAAAAAACACATTATTATTCATGCACAGTTTATTCCAGTCGATCGGAACACATTGGGACTGGATCAGTTTGGCTCTAAGCAGTTGTTGGTTCAATTAAGCGACTTGCCCTATGTTCACCACAATGAGATTCAATGGGTTCTGTAAATAACATGAATACGACATGAATATGCAAAATAGATCAAGTTCAGTCCAGTAAATATGTGAAGATCTTTTCCATTGTGACTCGAGGCTTATGTGATCAGATTTGCGTCGCTTCTTCAGGAATTGGTCCGAATAAGTGTCTGGTCCGATTAACCAGTGGCCCCTATAATAAACTATATAAAGTTCATGTTCGCAATGGTTTGTGCAAATATACGACAAAATGAAATTATTCTTTTAAACATGTGCAAGACATGCATTAGGAAAACGGATGATTTCCTTTGGATTAGAGACCAGAGCTTCATTGAAAAAGTACTTTAAAGCCAAATAAAGAGCTAATTTATATTTTAATCAGAAATACATTTTGTGAAACGCCTTTCAGACACATTCTCTCACCTGCAGTATGTTGCCCATCATAGAGGCCACGCCCGCCATTCCGATGCACACAGCTCCGTAAAACACACCTAGCAATTATCAGGTGTCGTCAGATGCCTGCGGGTGTCAGCGCACACACACACACACACGTTCTACTCACTCATGCCCATGTTGATCCAGGATAACTTCCTGTCGGACATCTGAGGCCATGCCGGCTTCAGGAAGTCCTCCACCGTGACGGCCACCAGAGCGTTGATGCTGGATGACACGGTGCTGGCGTGACATCACACACACAGGTGTTAAATTAGATTCTCACACACACAGTATGAGGTAGGCGTAGATTGATAGTTTTAATCTGGATTAATCTCACTATAATCTTGGTATGAGTCTTGATCATATGGGTCCAACTCAAAGTGTCAGAATTGCAGTTTCCTTCCAATTCTGACAGGCGAAGTAAAAATTCTGACTTTATTCCTTACAATTGCGAGTTATTAAGATTTGCAAGTTACAACAAGGTATAAAGCCAGAATTATCACTTTATAACTTACAATTCTGATTTATCACTCGTAATTCTGAGATAAAAAGCCAGCAATTTTACTTTATATCTCAGAATTGTGCGTTATAAAGTAAAAATTTCGACTTTATATTTCGGAATTGCAATATATAAAGTAAAAATTGTGACGTTGTTTCTAAGAATTGCGAGTTTATATTTAAGAATTGCGAGTTATTAGGTAAGAATTGCAAGTTATAACAAGGTATAAAGCCAGAATTTTCACTTTATAACTTACAATTCTGACTTAATAACTCGCAATTCAGAGATAAAAAGTCAGCATTTTTATTTTATATCTCAGAATCGCAAGTTATAAAGTAAAAATTTGGACTTTATTTCTAAGAATTGTGAGTTTATATCTCAGAATTGAGAGTTATTAAGTAAAAATTGCGAGTAAATCACAATTCTGACTTTGTAACTATAAAAAGCCAGCATTTTTACTTTATATCTCAGAATTGCAAGTTATAAAGTAAAAATGTGGACTTTATTTCTAAGAATTGTGAGTTTATATCTCAGAATTGAGAGTTATAAGTAAAAAGTGCGCGTAAATCACAATTCTGACTTTGTAACTATAAAAAGCCAGCATTTTTTACTTTATGTCTCAGAATTGCGAGTTATAAATTCAGCTATATAAAGTTATAGTGAGTGTGTGTGTGTGTGTGTGTGTGTGTGCTTTCACCTTAGTGTTCCGCTGTACGCTGCTGCTACGAACATGCCCGGCAGGCCTGGGTAATCTGCCAGTATGTCCATCACCAGATAAGGAAGAAGCTAGTGAACATGAACTCGGTCAGTTTGGTTTGAAAAGTTGGAAAAAAAATGTGAGCGGCGACTAACCTGGTCTGCAGCTTTCACGTCTTTATTGGTGAAAGGATCGCAGTCTTTGTAGATGGAGAACATGGTGAGGCCGGAGAGCATGGCCAAACTCACCGTCACCCATAGTCCCACCATGTTGACGTAGAGAGATCTGTGCGGAGAGGACACCACTGCTCACGTCACTTTCACACGTGTCTTAACATGTGAGGATGTACTCACAGCTTTGCGTGAGTGATCGTCCGACAGGAAATGTAGCGCTGGACTTGTGATTGGTTAATTGAGTACATGGATGCCCACATCAGACTGCCACCAACTACAATGGTCCAGAAGCTGTGGCGTCTTAAAGGATCCGTATCAAAGCTACGGGAAATATTAAGGATGGGATTTTAAACACAGACAGTCTCACACGTTTTTGCGACATATGGAAACCTCCACAAGTGTATTTTATGTAATGGTTAAATGTGACTTTGAAAGTCGCGAGGTCACTTTGTCAAGCTCAAATCAAATCAAATTTTATTCGTCATAAACATATACATGATGTGACAATAAAATAGCAATAAAAATAGAAATAGCAAAAAGAAAAAAAGCAATAAGAATACAAAAACTAATGTAAATTACAAATTACAGATACAATGCAGGTCTTTTTTTTTTTTATACTGTACAATGGTAAAGTGACAGGAACATAAAGTGGCCATAAGATAGTTTTAAAGTGTCTGAGTGTCCGAGGTAAAAAAGTGGTATAAAGTGTCCCATGTGCAGATTAAAGATTAAAATAAAGTGTCTCATGTGCAGATTAAGATGAAGACTCCTGTGCTGAAGCTGGCCCAAAAGCTGTTTTTGTGAATTTTATTATGTGGAATAACGTATTTATTTCGACAGTAGCCTCATTAATGATGCATATTTTACCCTTAAACTCTGGGTTCAAGATTTTGTATTTAACATATCTTGAATCGCACAGGATTTGAAAATTCCTGCTTGTGGCTTTGAAGGAATCGCCTTGAACTTTTCCGAACAATTCAAACAATTGTATCCCAGTAAACAGGGCAGGGCGTTCTTGAATGGCTTCAAGATGATTTTGGAGTTGAGACAATTTTGAGGTTGGGTTCTTTGATGTGTGGGCGTGGCCAATCTTAAGTATAGACAAGCCTGACAGGTTTAATTATTGTATTAAAGCGGGAGGCGACTGTACTTTTATATTAATTTTGTGAAACTAGACACATGTTAGTGGGCGTCAAGTCAAGTCATCTTTATTTATATAGCACTTTTTAAAACAGATGAACTTTCCAAAGTGCTTTACACTTTAGACCAGGCATGTCCAAAGTCCGGCCCGGGGGCCAAATGCGGCCCTTAATCAAATTTTGACCGGCCCGTGACTTGATTCATGAAATGAATGGAATACGGCCCGCGGCCAGTACTCAGTCCATCCAGGATTCGCGATCGCGCCAATTTACGCGAATTCAGCGGAACCCCGCGATTTATTTGCGACCTTGCAATTTCATCTAATCACCGCAAATTTACCGCAATTTCGACCACCCGAGCTTGTAAAAAATGTAATCAAAATCATATTTTTTTTCAATGTTCCATTATGAAGGTTTTTATTGAACTTTATTTATGAACACATTTTAAAAAGCAGTTAAAATGCTAAATCACTTTATTTGCATTTTAGTATATATCTGTTTTTTTATGCATTTTTAAATAGAAATTAACACTATTTAATGTTAAATACTAAATTATATACAAAAATGTGTATATCCTAAAATGCGTATTTTTTTTCCCCCGAGCCCGGTCCGGCCCCTTTATCAAATGTTAGAACCCAATGTGGCCTGCGAATCAAAAAGTTTGGACGCCCCTGCTTTAGAACAACAACAGAAAATACAAACGGGCAATCACAATAAAATGTATAAAAGTCGGATTACCATAAAATTATATTAAAAATTAATAACATATATAAAACGATACCAGAGACTAAAATGATACCTGAACGTCTCCAAACGGCCTCCATGATAGCTGTCGTTCCAGATGTTCCCGAGCCCCCCCTGAATCACAGCTCCACGGACGATGACGGCCACAAACCCTCCCAGCATGATGATCATCTGAAACACGTCGGTCCATATGACGGCCTTCAGGCCTCCCTGCACAAGCAACACCGTCCAATCACACGGCTTCTACGTCAGGTACGCTCTTTCTCATGGTTGTGTGTGAATTAGTCACATATAAAAGGATCCAAACAAACACAATCTAGCATTGCACTTGTGTAATTACAGCTCAATATTTGATGGTTTAGGCGTCAACTACTGGTTTTAAAAAATAACAGCACTCTTTTACGTTTCACATAAGGACTGTTAATGTTCAAGAGAGACTGTGTGTGATGTAACTGACCAGTGTGCAGTAGATGATACACACGACCCCCGTGGCCACCAGAACTCCCCACAGATCCAAACCAGTGACTGCACAAACACATTACAGACAAGATGTCAAACATGTCAAACTTATTTCCTGGCTGGGTTTATCACTATGGTGGAGAAATAAAACTTAAGCTAAATGAATAAATAAAACTTTAAAAAAAATTGAGGACAAGGCCTGAAATGGAGGTTAAATTACTAAGTGACCCTCCGAATTATGTTCTGGTCAAATTGATATTTAAAAAAAAAAAACTTCTTCTGCTTGGCCTATTTGGTGTTAAAAAAAATAAAACCATTCAGTTCACATATTTGTAACGTCACGCTACATTTTAAAAGTATTTTTTTTTTTTACTTTGAAACTTCTGCTGCTTGTCTTAGTTTGTGTAATCTGCACATAAACCAAAAATGGTTCAGTTAACTAATTTGTAACGCCTGTTACATTTTTTTTATTTGTTACAAATATAACGTTCTTCAGACAAAATTAAATCTAGAAAAAGTCAGAAAGATCAAATACTATTAGTTTCTTTGCAACAATGAGAGATAATAATGTCTCAGACTCACGCACTCTCACTCACAAACACTTTTTTGGGGAACTTTTTGGTTTCTGACAGTTATTTGCATAAGAAAATGCCCCGGGTCAAATTGACCCACGAACGTTATTGATGTTCCTCTGAAACGAACATAACAGGAGCATTAATTCATATGTTAATAAACCAGAGCAATTACGGAATTGAGGATTATTTCCAAAAGCTATTAAAAATTCACTCATGCATTTACATGCATTACAACGGTTTTAAGTGGATTACTTCCTTCTGGACGGCTTTGGTAAATATGTTTTTTTTTTCATTTATAAAGTAAATGTTTTTTTTCCATTCATAAAGTAATACTTACTCTGATTAAGTGCCAGTGCGGGAGCGTAAATAACCATGCCTGTGTATAAAGTCTAAGACAGGAGAAAGATCATTGGACAAACATCTATTTATACCTTGAACATTTGAGCCAATAGGAAAACAGGACATGTTTTTTACATTAACAAAATACACGTACGGTTTGTGCGATGTACATGGAGGTGCCGATCAGGCGAATGGGCTTGTTGAATCTCAGTTCCAAGTACTGCAAACAAGCAAATTATTAGCAAGTAAAACTGCTCATTAGCATAATGATTTACATATTGTCACGAAAACTCCAAAGTTAATCACATCCTGAGGATTTACACCTCCTTTTCTCGTTTTCCCTTCCAGAATCGCTGTCTGGTTGTAAGATTAGAATCAAAAACCTTTGTCCCGATCGACTTTCATGATAAAACGGCAGATTCACAGACAAATGCAACTGCTGTATTTTCACAGTTTCACTGTATTTTTGCACAACCTTTTTATTGCTGTTTCTATCTTTGTTCTCTTTGCCATGTGCCTTTTTTCCTACACAGTTGTCATTTAAATTGCCTTTATTGGTTTCTGTTAAAAAAACCTCTTTCTTTCTCTGTTTTTGCTGCTGTAAGAAGCACAAAAATTCCCCTCTAGTGGGATTAATAAAGTCTTCTCTTATCTTCTCTTAAACTGGGGATTTTTCTGTGTTTAACCTTCTCATCGGTTCACCAGAAGTCAATAATAGTGACTTAATTGTAGTAGGAGTTTGTTTTGCTCATCTCCAGTCGTTTCGATCCATCGATTCCTCTTTCAAAACACACAGAGGGCAGAATCACTGTCCCACACACTCTCCTGGTCTTCAACTCTTACCTCGTAGGCACTAGTGATGCGCAGGCGGTAGAACAGAGGCACGAAGATCTCAGCGCTGACGGCAGACATGATGGCGTAGGAGAAGGCGAAGAGCCAGAACGCCGTGCCATACTGGTACGCCTCCGCCGGGGTGCCAATCACGGTGATGCCAGACATGAAGCTAGCCGTCAGGGACAAGGCCACGGGCACGGCCGTCATCTTCCGACCACCCAGGAGAAACTCCTCACTCCTGTCCACCGATGCCTTTCGACCACGGATGGCCTGGAACAATCCGATGCCAGCCGCCACCAGGATCAGCCCAGCAAACACCACGTAATCCCAGACCGAGAAGGTGGCCACGGGTCCTCCAGTGCCAGTCATGGTTGCGAAAGCTGAGACAGAAGACCAAAGACGGCGTCAGACCTTCCCGCTCAGTCCAGCCGACCTAAGTGATGCTTCTTCTGCCGGTTCCTCCCAAGCTCTTGCCCGCTTGTGTAGGGAGCGTAGATGCTCTCGGTGCCAGCCAGCGATAAGAATTCAAGTGTTCGCTAATCTTGGACAGACCACAAAGGCTTGAGTTAATGATCCCTCAAGGCCAGAAGATATACCGGTTACATTGTAAAAGAAGTGAATGTTTTCTTCACTGTTGCACCCGGCGAGGAACCGTTTCAGCTCCCTAATGGATTCAGAAACGTGTCGGGCTGGACAGGAACACCTCGTGCCTGGTCCGGCTGACTTTAACCTTGCTCAGTCAATCACTCGAGAACCTTGCATTGATAAGGTAAGGAAATAAACCAGATAGGAGGAAGAGCAGCGTGGTTTTACCCGTGCGTGTCATGTCTTCATTCAGTCCATCACTTGTTGACCATCTGACGAATCAAGAACAACGAATGGGCTTCAAATCAGCTCGACAGACACATGCGAGTGATAAGATGAAGCAATGATTAACCGCGTGCGAAAGCAGAGCTGTGTGGCGCTCGCATGTGAGGCATGATGGGACAGGTAATGCGTTACACGTTGTGTGAATGTTACACGGAGTAACGCATTAACACGGAGCAAACCTGGACAAAAACCATCGCTGAAGATAAGGTGAAGAATGTGTAGGGGGCATCTGTGGCCTTCGCTTCGGATACAATGGTCCTGAAATGCGTGTGTGTGGCTCATCCCTCACGCCGAGAACTTTGGCCTTGAGATAAAGAGGGAATATTGTTTGGAGCTTATTTGTTTGAGATCACCCAACTGGAAATGTGTGTCTTTATTAAAGATCGGGCCTGAGATTTGCTCGACTGAAAAGCAAATGCAGTTTAGCTAATGAATCAGGATCATCTTAATTTATGGCTTCGTCTAATCAACAATAGTACAATAATTCCAATGATAAACCAATAAAAAAAACTAGACACACACACACATACACACACACGCACACACACACACGTGTCATTTACAGGAATATTATGCCATTTTAGATGTTTTTACTGGCATCTTTTTTTTTTCTTGGATGCTGCAGGAAATTTCTGTTGGTTTTTATGATTATTAATACGAGTTGCTCTGAGTGGGTTTTTATGTTAAACCAGGACACGCTCGGGATTGATTGTGAATATTCCAGAGAACACAAGATGTGAGCAATCTGCTGGAAAGAGACCGTAATATGCATGTTGCTTCTGGGAGATGAGACGCGCTGGTATATATAGACTGGTCGTCACACACAAAGCTCCGCAGATTCGACAGGTAAGTGTACGCTACGCGGTGTGTGTGTTAGAAATATATATTTACATTTATTGTATATTTCAGGTTGAATATGATATGCTTTCTATATTTTAGAAATATATATGGATTGGATTTGGTGCATCCTTCAGATTTTTGCTGGACTCATTTTGACTTTTATTTTGGAAAAAAAAAAAAAAGATGATTTTGAAATGATGAGAAATGTTTCTATGTCACATGACTAAACTGAATCAGCTGAATCATGTAAAATGTTCGAACCCATAATAAATCAAACTTCTTTTTACGTGCGCATAGAATTTGCATTGCGCAAGACACAATCACCCCAATGATCAATGTGTGGAACTAAATAATATTAGAAAAATAGTTTAAACGTCATTGAAAAATGAAAAATCGTTGATTGTTTAAAGGCAGAAGTGAAACGTTTATTTCACGCATAGAAGCAAACAGAAACCAAGGCATGCAGTCTGCATTTCAAATACTCTGTCTTCATCAAGTGCTTCCTCTTCCTCTTTGAGATTCATTGATTCTACATTGCTTTTCTCCTGTGTCAGTAATCCTGAGATCCAGCGACTGTCCTGAGATGTTCCGCCTGTGTGTGGTGCTGATGCTGGGACTGGTGATGATGGAGGTCGCCGTGCCCATGTGTGCCCCCACTGAATACACACTGTACATCGAGAGGCAGGAGTGCCAGTTCTGCGTGGCCGTCAACACCACCATCTGCATGGGCTTCTGCTTCTCCAGGGTTGGTGCATTATTGTTTCACCCATTCATTAGTTATATAGTTCTAATAACAAAAAGTCTCTCCACGTGTGGTTTTATGCTATAAAGTCTTCTGCTATAAAGATTCGGGAAATCTCTGTTCCGGTAGTTCACAAGCAATTATTCGTTTATCTATCTATCAATTTTTTTACTTTTGTGAAACTGGATAATATGGCACATGTCGTCAGCATGTCATTCTCATACCTCAAGATTATTTATAATTTTATTCCCCTCAGAATATTGTCACCTGGTGTAATGACGTTGTTTGACCCTTGCCGGTGACAAAATGGGAGCTGTTGTCTAAAAAAATGGGAGTTTATGGGTGTTGTAGTCCAAATTAATTGTAGTCCGCATGCTTTGTTTCAGCAAATCTTGGGAAATTGAAAAACTTGTTCAATGCCCGCAGCTTTCTCATTTCTCTTTTTTCTGTATACATGTTTTAAGTTTTCAAATATTACCTTTACATAATATACTTTTTTTTTCTAAACTATTCCATTTCTGGGTCACGGGCAGCTGGAGCCAATCCAAGCTATTCTGGGTCTGAAAGAAGGACACACCCTGACTTGGTGGTCGACCAATCACAGAGACTGGGTCACACAAACACACTCACACACACACAAAACATGGACCCACACAAGCACATGAAGTCTATACAAACTTCACTAAAGACTCTTTTATGTTTACAGGGGTGTAAGGTACTTGAGTAAATGCACTTGGTTACTCTACTTAAGTATTTTTTGGCTACTTTGTACTTGCACTGAGTATCAAAATTATAAGCAACTTTTACTCTCTACTCCACTGCATTTCTGATCGAGTAGCAGTACTTTTGACTCCACTACATTTGAACAAACACTTATTGTTACTCGTTACATTTTGAAAGCCGGAATCGATTTATACCGCGGTTAATTTATTGGGCGGACGAGGCGAATATCGCCATCTTTAGGCTGCTGAAGGTAATGGACGCTATTTGTGAATTAGAAACCACAAGAACACGAATTATGGGCGTGAATGTACGTACACTACTGTAGGTTTTATATTATAGATGTTATTATATAATATATAACTTTATATAATACATATATAATTTACTAATTAGAATTTTATTTTATATCTACTTGCAAATTTAGGTGATTGAGACTGACTTTTTGTTCTTTTTATCTTGTTCTACCTTTTTTCAAACATTAAAAATTCTGTTAAATTCTGTTTCTCTATTAGAAAACAATAGTTTGTTTTCACATGTCTTTTTTTGGGCCTATACTGAATACCAATAAAATACTTCTTAATACTTAAGTCCTTTTAAAATCTTGATACTGGATACTTTGCTACTTTGACTCAAGTCTTTTTGAAATTGGTGACTTGTTACTTGTAATGGAGTCATTTTTACAGTAAGTACCTGTACTTTTACTCAAGTAAAAGCTGTCCGGTACTCTCTACACCCCTGTATGTTTACGAGAAGAATATTTGTCATTTACAGCCGGGCTTTTTCGTTCTCGTTCCCAGGCTGAACTGAACTCCTAACTCGAGGTTCCACTGTAATGGTTGTGTTGTTCTTCCAGGACAGTAACCTGAAGGAACTACTGGGTCCTCGCTTCCTGGTTCAGAGGACCTGCGGCTATCAGGAAGTGGAGTATCGCTCCGCCATCTTACCCGGCTGCCCACCGCACGCAGACCCCCGTTTCACCTACCCGGTGGCTCGCACATGCCACTGCAGCACCTGTAACACACACAGCAACGAGTGCGCCCATAAAACCCGCGGCGCTGGGATGAGATGTTCCAAGCCGGTCCGGAGTTTATATCCCGACCCCGAGGAGAACAACTACTTGGAGCCGTACTGGGAACAGTATGAGTGATGCTTCTAACGCTTAGCTTGTACGTTAAAGCGTTAAAGCATCAACGCGCGATTAAAGCCGCCGTTACGTAACTGGACACAGGTGTTTTATATTTCCAACACCTGACGTCTGATATAACGCAGGGCGTGGCTTTGCTTTTTCACAGTGTAGCAATTTGTTTATTGTTGAAATGACAGTCATTATATTATAATACGTAGTATGGCATAAACATTTTATCGTTTTATACATGTTGATGACGACTCGGAGTTTGTTGCGGCTTCAAGGACAAACACTCGTTCTGTGGAAACTCGTCCACTGAAGTGTTCATAAAACCACTCGTTCCAGTTTCCCCAGTCGCAGCCCAAACACTAGGTTTGTTGACGCGTGTTGCCAAGCATCAGAGTTTTATTTGAACACTGATATCATCTTAGATCATGTCTCGTGGTCGGCTTTGATTTTCCTTCAAATATTGATGGAATACCATTCCTCGTCATGTCAGAGTTTCCGACTCGGATACAAAAGACTTCTGTTTATCTACAAAACATCCTGAGAAGAACTACAAAACGATACATGGAAACCAGCTTGAGAGAGTTACTTGGGCCTGAAAAACAGAGGAGAAACTATACGCGTGTGTGGAAGAACACAGGATGACAGACAAAGAATAGGAGTGATTTTATTATTCCGGGATAATTAACTTTTTAATACCGTTACATTCCTTTTGGCAATTATGTAATACATTCAAACAGCAGGATGTTTCCTTAAAAAAAATAGACAGGACAAATACAGTAAAGTACTGAACGGATGAATGGATGGATGGAGTGATGGAGGGATAGATAGATAGATAGATAGATAGATAGATAGATAGATAGACAGATAGACAGATAGACAGATAGACAGCTGGATGGATGGATGGATGGATGGATGGATGGATGGATAGATAGATAGATAGATAGATAGATAGATAAAGACCGACATACAAAGACAGACAGCGAGATTAGATAGATAGATAACTTTAAGAGCAGATTATAATTTGTTTATTATAAACATTTTTGCATCATTAGTTTTTTAGAAACACTTGCAAGTGAATGGCAGATAAGAAGGATTATAAACATTTTTTTGTTCTGTTTTGTTGTTATTTTTTTTAGAAACACTATATGTGAATGGTTAGTAAAGGATAACGCTGATTTAAGTTCAAGTTCTGAGCATTTGTAAGGCGCTCTTCACAGTTTTAACTGTCTCAAAGCGCACGATTTAGAAAGCCAAAGTGTTTTATGATCTGACTGAATAAAATCGTTTTGAGCTCACAGATAACATTTTATGTAAAGCTGTAACCATTTATTACTATGACATCATGGACATCATGCAATTTACCGGTTTAAGGCGACAAACGACACCTGAAAGCAGGAAATTACAACTTCTAAGCCACAATCACAAGCTGGGGATCATTGGCGGTCAACAAGAAGTAGGACAAGGTAAAGTCCCACCATGTTCTCCTACTGGCCAGAGTCTTTTCAACCATAACCTTCTCTTTCACATGTCTGTCTTACGCACGGGACGGCCTGGAGTGATCACCACACCTTTTAAACAGAACATTCTGTTTTCTGTGTGTGTGCGTGTGTAGACAGAAGCGTTTCGCACGTTTGGCCATTGTCCTCATGATTTAATATCATGTTCCTCTTATTTATAAAGAGCTTTTTATAGCCGTGGACCATTGTGGACAGAACCATGAACTAAAGATAGACAGACGGATAGATAGATAGATACAGACCGACATACAAAGACAGACAGCGAGATTAGATAGATAGATAGACTGATGGATGGATGCTTTATTCAACCCAATGGGAAATACAAAATGTCAGAAAAAGCAAACTGTCTAAAATTTGTCGAAAAAATGGACTGACCACCGAGCAAAACTAGACAATGTCTGGGAAAGAAATTCAGATCAAGGCGAGATGAACTGACCATGTGTGGTTAACAGGACACCTTTCACTTCCTGTGAAATATGGCAAAACACAGTTCACCATCATTTCCGGCAGGTTCTAAAGATTATTATTCCGCAGCCGTTCCCATGTGGTCACTACCATTCCATTTACATCCCGTTTATATAACCCACGATTCCTGTCGGCCTGGCCAATCAAAGCGCTGTGTTTACAAGCTTTCTTCACAATGGCCTGATATAATAATACAATAAAGTTGGTGGAATCTGGCCACTCAGCGGTCTTTTGTGGGGATTTTGCTCCGCATTCCTTTGGCTGTAACTGGTCAGACTTGAAACAAACACGGGTTTAACAATCCAAGGGTTAAATTCCGGCGGGACTGCCGTCACCGGGAGCCATTGTTTGAACAAGTTCAGCGTTGTCCCCTGAAGTCAAACGCGCATATTTTTCACCGAATGTAAAGAATGTCAAAGTGTGCGGATGAGAACAGGTCTGGGCAAGTCTTCTTGAAAATTTGTGGGTCAGATTAAAGCCGATAAAGGCCAGTGCTAATCTGGACATCTGTAAGGCTAAAAAGTATTTGCTTTGCATATCTTGGTTTATGAACAATGCTTCCAGATCATCCGTTGAATTACACCTTGGCTTTGACTGATAAGCAGCAGCTGCAGCAAAGGGGCTTTTGGTGAAACCTGGAGGAACCGGGTTCTATTTTAAGCCTCCGAGACAACTGTTTGCTTATTTTAAAGCTGGATTTCCATTAGAATGGGACAGATTGCCATCTCCATCGCTGATCTTTCCGGAAAATCTTCAGCTGTCATCTTAGAAACTTCCGGTTGGTGTGCGTAAGAAGTGTAAATCGCATTACTCTACTTAAACTAAACGTGCAGGCTTTACCACAGCAGGGTTTGGTCTCGTGCCAGAGGTTTCTAGAAGCTTCTTTATCTAGTGAATACACATTTGCACAATTATCATCACAACCACCAGGCCAGTTGGACAATTTGCAAAGAAAATCATGCATGGGCACGTGTGATTACAATGCATTGCACAACTAGTGTGAAAGGTATTATAATTATATAAATGATAATTATAATATTATAATAACGGATTGGCTGACGCAATTTCACCGGGCATGTGTGTGAATGTTTCTGTAAGGCGACCTTGAGTGTTGTGAAAGGCGCCAATAAAAAAAATTATTATAAAGGGAGAGGTCTATCAAAAAAGTTAAACATTTGGGTTTGAATGAAGTTTGCTTTTCATTTCTCTTTCAAGTTTCGTTTCGACTAGGCCTCCTGTGCGGCTTGTCATTTGACACCGTTTTCAGCCACGCCTCAAAACTCGGGGTAAAAAGGGCGGACCTTAACGCTTGCCAGCGAATGAATGACAACATGCAAATTAGAGAACTGTGATTGGTCCGGAAAATGTACTCCCGGAACTAACACTCCACCCCTTGTTTTAAAACGTGAAGGAAATTTCCACTCTAGCACTCATTCAAACAGACCCGTCGCGGAAGGCGTTGATAAATAAGTTAAACTCGCATTTTTGGAAGATTTGTTTCAAAATCCGAGGTAAGTTTTACGTTGAAGTGGTAAAACGCTAATTTTATTTGATGTGTTATAATTGTTAGCCGAATTAAATATACAGGAATACCGTTTGCGCTGAATAATAAAATAGCTCGATTAAATTATATGAAAGTTTTTGTTGTAATTTCATAATTGCGGTTGGCTTTCGGTATAAGTATCACTAGTTAGAAAATATTGAGGTTTGCTCTTTGAATTGACCAGAAAAGACCGAGCGTTTCCTTGGGCACTTTTGTCGGCTTGAAAGCGTTTCACTTCCTAATTTCTTCCACCTACGCTCAAATGTTGTGTATATTTGACCTATTTTTGCCAATCATTTGCGCTTTTTTTTTTTTTTTTAATTGAAAACTGTTCTTTGGTTTCGCGACGACGGTTTGTTGTATTTCCTCGAGGCAACTTGGCGGTGCCCTTCAGATTCAAATCAACGAGTCAATTCTTTGAGTCGATTCTTTTGGATCATTTTTTGGGGGCGGTAATCTAGCGCGCTATTGCTCACGAGGGCACGAGTCGGATACTGGTTCGAGTGATTCGCGATTCAGTTCCGTTGAACCGGTTCAAGCTAAATATTGAGCAATACGTTGCACGCTGCTTTTCCCCACATGACAAATTGTCTATAATACCTATTAATAAACATTCCCTTCTCACGTGTGTCCGAAACGTTGCGCATGCGCCTTGTTCCTGTGCATTTGAGCCGGAAATGGGCGGAGTCGGTTGACTCAATATTTTGGTTAGTGGATTACACGTCTTGGCAACAGGCCAAGGATAGTGAGGCGTAAGTTATTTTTACTCGGGGACAGTACGTGTCGACAAGCTTGTGTATTAAGTCATTTTTGTGTTTTTTCCCTTCAGGTTTACACATCCAGTCACTGTTAATTCAGCCATCAACTTCATTTAAATTTCCAAACCACCTTTAGCGTCTTCGTTTTTCAGAATGTCTCAAGAGATCAGGTACAGAAGCTTTCAACTTTTATATTTTATTGTTTTTCTATGCTTGTTTAATTGATTTATTGCTTTCCCCCCCCTCTTCCAGTCTTCCCGCCAAACTGATCAATGGTGGCATTGCCGGCATTGTTGGTGTCACGTGCGTGTTTCCCATCGATTTGGCCAAAACCAGACTGCAAAATCAAAGACAAGGCCAGCAAGTCTACAAAAACATGTATGAACCCGCCTAATGCATCCTTGATAAATTCTTTAAATGTTTATCCATCAAAAATCATTGAATTTTTGCCAAAGATACATTTTGTCAAGTTTATTTGAATATTTTATGAATATTTTTACGGAAATGTTTTATATGAATTTTATATACAATCTTGTATGCTTTTTATGTACATAATTTAAAATTATATATGCCATGAAATAGCCTCTGAAGTTGAAATGGCAATAAACAAAATAATCAATCAATCCTTGCTAAATTCAACACACTATAGACTTCTTGGCTCTAATTTATAGTCAGTTGAGTCATACGCTTGAGACCTTTATTTTGAAATTACATGTTGGTAAAGACACTTTGTCAGACACTATTATTAATATTTTTAATTATTATATAATTATATAATATAATTAATTATTATTATATAGTGTTATATACCACCACATGTACAATAGACCACATTACAAACGTATCCTGATTCCTTTATTTCTGCCTGATATGGGGATTTAGCCACTACATTCACATCAAAGCCGTATACGGATTACTGCTGTTACGCATGATGCAGACACTTGCGTAGGATGTGGCACATACCACACATGCCACGAATGCTTTGATGTGAGCACAGTTTACTCACGGGTGGTTCACCTAACTTTGTCTTTCAGGATGGACTGTCTAATCAAAACGGTGCGATCAGAGGGATACTTTGGCATGTACAGAGGTAAGATTCACATAAATCAATGTATTCTTGTCTAAGAAGCATAGTTTCTAAAATGGCAAGATGGGAGAACATACAATTTGACAAATCCACAAAGCCGGATACTTGGTGAATAATTCATAAAATGAAGCCGGTCGCACTGAATTAGATGTTAGTGGTTGTCATGGTTTCTAAAAGTGACGTTAAAGTGCATTGGTTGAATCTGTGGTATTTTAACGCCCCCACCGCAGACCCTTTCAGTTAGTTTAATATTATTTAGGGATGTCTCGATTCCATTTCCAGTTGGTCCGATCAATCACAATTTTAGATGATCGCAATCTCCTCCTAAAATCCAGATCTTTAAGTAATGTAAAGTGAGTGAGATCATTGTGACCAGCCAGATGACGTAGACAAATAAATTGAGCAGTCAGTTTCTAAAGTATTTACCCGTATTTAAAAGCTGCACACAAAAAAACTCTAAAGCTGTATTTGCTGCATGTGAATGGGATGGAAACGTCAGAATGTTTTTCCAACTTTGATCTTTGAATCACATTCAGCAAAATTAATGTTTTTGATGTTCGTTCATCGTGCCACAAGAAACGAGAGAAATGTGAGTAATGTTCCCATGGCTCAACTTGATTTGTTGTATTTCAAGATTATTTCGTTTTTTTCTACTTGGACTCGTTTTCTGATTGAGCAAAACCCGAGTTTTTGTGTTAGGTTTGCACTGCTACACAATTTTCTTTAGCAGACATTGTGTACAAGACTAGCTCGAGGAACACGGACGATTTTGAACGAATCTTCAAAACACAGAGTCGTTTTGTGATTTATAGTTTATAGATGAAGAGTTTGTAAATCGGGACATCCCTATAATAATTCCCGTAGTGTGATTGAAGTGCAGCGTCTGGAGTAGTCAGCAGGAGCAGTGGGCTCTCCGTTTCTGTGAGGAATGCTGTTGTTTGCATCTGTGTTTTTCATGTTACAGACACGGGTCCCCGCTGCCGATAAGGCGCAGCCACGCTGGAGGCAAATCATTATTCATGGTTCTTACCCACTCTGCTTTATTATACATAGGCACCGATTTGTAATGTATTTACCTGTAGATAAATGCCGAATCATGTTACTCATTTACATTTGTACTTTGAATTTCTTTGTAGTGTTTTTTTTTTTTTTTTTTCTTAAATAATAATTATTCCACACACTTGTCACTTTTTATTTCTCAGTACTAATTCATCTTGCCAGCTCTGTATACTTCTAGAAAATTCTGTTGGCTGTTCATCGTCACCCTCATCATCACTTGTTTTTTTCCCCTTCTGTTTTTCTTGATCTGCCTTTTTAAGCCGAGCTTCTCTTTTAAAGACAGTGTGGACTGGGACTGTGGAGTATGACCGGATTCTTTTATTTAGCACAATCGTTACTAATCGAAGCTGCACAGAGTTCAAATCAAACAAGCTGTCAACATTTAAACAATTTTACCTCAATCTCAGAAATTGTCGCAAACTGTGGGTGTGTTGAACTTTCATTCATACTGACACATTATGGTGACAAAAGCGCTTTTTGGCACTTCATATTTTCACATTAAAATACTTTTTTTTTTTTTTTTTTTTTTTTTTTCCCTCTCCCCCGTTAATTCTATAATATTGTGACAAGCTACGATTGTCTATTTTTATAGTACATTTCTAAGCCACCAGCATTGTGTTGTGGAAATGATCTACACTGAGCGAAGAGCGTGTTCCATTGCGTAAGGCAAAAAAAAATCTCATACAAGATTAAGGTTAAAATTAAAGTTTGTATAGCATTTGGATTTTCACTGAGAACCATATTAATCTCCAAGTGATTAATTCCTAAATGGTCTAAAAATTCTACTTTTTAATCGTTCACCTAAAAATCTCTGCGAAATTCGGTAAAAAAATTGAAACTAGAAAAGTCGTACTGCACAGTTCCGGTGGGAAGCGCGTGTCTGGAATGTGCCTGCTCCTGTTCTCATCTCTTCCTCTCCAACACACTCGATTCACTTTGTATTTAACTTGTTTTATTTTGTATTGCTATCGTCATCATCATCATCAACCTCCTCCTCTAACCATTCTCGTTCACTTTGCTTCCATCCTGAGTGTTCTGCTGTTGCGCGTCACGCCCGTGAAGGGTCTCGTGACGTGTTGTTGTGATGGTGGTGGGCAGCGCGTGTCCCGTGGCCCACTGGGTTTCTCTCACCACCCGTTTTTGTTTTTCTAGGCGCCGCCGTGAATCTGACTCTGGTCACGCCGGAAAAGGCCATCAAACTGGCTGCCAACGACTTCTTCCGCCACCGCCTCTCCACCAGCGGGTGAGTTTGCCCTCTCTCGGGCGTCTGTGGCGCGTCCAGACTCATGCGCGCTCCCCGTGTTTCAGGCGAGGCCTGTCGGTGCTGAAGGAGATGCTGGCTGGCTGCGCTGCTGGCATGTGTCAGGTCGTCATCACCACTCCAATGGAGATGCTGAAGATACAGCTGCAGGATGCTGGGAGATTAGGTGCCACATGCCTCAACTACTCTCTGTACCTCTTGCCCTTTTTGTCACCTCCCTCTGCCCATATTCTCTCCATCTCTTCACTCGCCTTCATTCTCTTCCCGCCTTTCTATCTTTCATTTGCTCCTCTCTATCGCCATCAGTCTCTCGTTTTTGCTGTTTTTCTTTGACATTTTTTTTTCTTTTTCACCTTTTATCTTCAACTTTCATTAATTTATATATGTTTTTTTATTTTCACACTTATCCCGCATCTCTGACTATTCGTCTCTCTATCTGACTCTCATCTCTGTCATCTCTTTTGTCCTCCTTCCACTTTTTTAGTCTTTTCTTGTCTTTTTCTTTATCTTGCTCTCATTCTCTCCATCATTTTGTCCGTCTCTGTCTTTCCACCTTTGTTACTCATTCACTTCCACCTCTGCCGCCATCATTCTCTCGCTTGCTCATTTTCGTCCTGTTTTTCTAATTGACATTTTCTTTATCACTTTCTTTAGCAACTTTCACTCGTTTCTTTTATCTTTCCCCTCTACCTCTCACTCACCCCCCCCCATCTCTGACTCTCCATCTGTTTCATCCCATGTTCACGCGTCATCAATATTTAACACTCTTAATATTTTTGAGTGTTTTAATCTGTGTTGTTCTCACAGCGGCCCAGCAGAGGAAACCCGTGATGATCGCTGCCACCAGACTAGCCACCACCAACGCGGTGCTGAGCCGCTCCTACAACGCCGTGCACAGCCCCGCCTCCCAGTCCGTGTCGGCCACTCAGATCGCACGAGGGCTGCTGCACGCTCACGGCATTCAGGGTCTCTACAAGGGTCTGGGCGCGACTCTGCTCCGGTCAGTTTCCTGAAGCCGCCGTGTCCCGCCGGAGGCTAACGTTTGTCCTTCCTGCAGAGACGTGCCCTTCTCCATGGTCTACTTCCCTCTCTTTGCCAACTTGAACAAGCTGGGGAAACCCTCCCCCGATGCTTCCGCGCCGTTCTATTGGTCGTTCATCTCCGGCTGCGTGGCGGGATCTGCGGCGGCTGTGGCTGTCAATCCCTGCGATGGTACGTGGGAATTCTTGGTTTTTTTATAACCCCCAAGTAGGGGCCGGCGGTATAGCGGTATTAACGTGAATACCGGTAATCACGATATCAGAATCAGAAAACTTTATTGGCCAAGTTGCGATGACAACAGGGAATTGAGTTTGGACTGACTCCGTCTTTTCCCCTTTTTTGGAAATATAAACATAAATATATAAATAAGATAAAAGAAACAAATAAAAGGAAAATAAAAACAATGGCATGAAATAAAGGATGGATAAATAAAATATGGATTTTGCAATATTGTGGAAACCGTGGCACTTTCACGAATTTACCTTTTATACACGCATATCAACGCTTTAATACATAAAAATACATTTGTTTCATTATAACTTTTAATTACGACACAGATACATTGCTAATCGAATACAGAAAGCGTTGGAAGAAACTGCATTATTAGATCACCCGCGAGGCGCATGCATCGCGCATGCGCTGTGCCGCTCCATGTCTGTAATGTGGCGGTTTTTTAACGCGGCGAGCGCGAGTCCCGTAAAACGCGCGCACGAGAAAATTCTGCTAGTTTTATTTTGTTCAAAGTCTGTTTTCGATTGTTTACCTTGGTTTCACGCAACTTTAGATTCAGACGCGCGCGCAAAAGAGAGTGAAAGTGTGACGCGCGCTGGCTCTGCTCTCCATTTCTCTCTCTCTTTCTCTCTTGCACTCTCTTAAAAGATAGACAGGCCATTTAAATGTTGTTTTTTTTTTTTAAATAAATGCCTGGGCTACTTTTAACAGATACACGGTATTAAAAATGACAGCTGCTTCTCCAGGTTTCCCCTTGCGTTTTAATTTCGTACTTTATATAAAATAATACCCCCCTACACACACACAATATCGTGATATAATACCGATACCGTCTGTAGAAAATACAGTGATATGAATTGACACGATCCTCTTTACAGTGGTGAAAACCCGTCTGCAGTCTCTGAGTAAAGGAGCCAACGAGGAGACCTACAGCGGCATCACGGACTGCTTCAGGTAGCGCTTCACGAGGCTCGTCCGGCTCCCGCTTCCCCTCCCTCACTTCCTGCTTCTCCTCCCACAGTAAAATCTGCCAGCGCGAGGGTCCGTCTGCGTTCCTGAAGGGCGCGAGCTGCCGAGCGCTGGTCATCGCGCCGCTCTTCGGCATCGTGCAGGTCATGTACTTCATCGGGGTGGGGGAGTTCCTCATGAGCCACACACGAGCCCAGCTCCTCACTAACTGAGCACCACACCACACTGACTGGACACTGACCGGACACGGAGGTTCCCCAGCCTCACCGCACTTCCACTGTGGCCCGCACGCCGTGGCCGGCCTTTGCACTTGTTGGTAAGGGACTGGCGAGTTCCGCGGATGTTTTCCCTCAGTGAGGGAGACGCGTGTGACGACACTGCGTCCAACAATTCACCGCTCCGTTCTTCCGTTTCGCCTGATGCAATCGTGTTTGTCTTTTTGTAGTTCCTGTGCGTTTTTTTTTTTGCCTTTTGCTTTCTCTGACTCTGTGCTCGGCTGCTTCTGTCTGTCGCCCGTGAGACCGGCTCCCAGCGACGGTTTGGCTCTTTTGAAGCGTCCAGACTGGTTTCGCTCTGGATGGTGAGGTGGTTTCGGGAACATCACTGGCTTCCAGCGGGCGTTTCCTGGCTAGTTCCGCCTCTTCCTGTTTCTCGGATTTGATCGGGGTTGCAGAAAGCTGGTGGGAAGTCGGTCTTGATTCCTTAAACGGCATTTGATGCATATTTTATTTATGCAACACGTATTATAATCCCGTCGCTGTGAAGACGTGTAGTTTCCATTTACTAGACGGACCACAACTTGAATTTTGTTTTGTTCAGCTCGTGTGTTTTCTGCATCGTAGACGCTATTTGATGGTTTGAGATGCCAAACTTTTATATTTATATCATGGCGCGTGACATGTACACACGCCTTTATTATGAAACACGATGTAAACCGCTGTGTCGGCAGCGCTAATATGAATAAATGTAGATGAACGAGTGAAACGTTCCGTTCCGTGTCTCCAGCTTTTATTTCGTCTGATCACAAACCGAAGCCATTTACATGCAGCACGTTCTAGAAGAGTACAAAAGCACCACGACCCGCCGCAAACGTCTCCACGGGGTTTATTAGAAAGGCACATGACACATTCAAACGGGCACAAACCAAAGATCCGTCGCGCTCGCGCTCCACACACGGCAAATTAGCTTATTGGAGGCTGGGAAAACAGCGAACACATGCACTTCAAGCACATTGAAGAGAAACGTGAAGGAGAATTCCAGCTGGTTAATGACGCTGGACGCTTCTGAAGATTGTGGCGTTTGCTATTAGTTCTACTCGCTGATTTAATGCTGACGGAGACACAAAAGGAGAGATGCCCGATCGACTTCCTGGCTTTCTCAGAGCTCTGACCACGTCACAGTAGCGCACAAACACCAACCAGCCTGGAGTAACACGAGAGGCATCGAGGATTATTTACAACCGTGAAAGAAACGAGGGGATGATTTAAAGACGGACCAGCATTACAGCAGCACACACACACACACACACACACACATGACCGGGGTCAGAGGTCAGCCAGGCTAGATGACCTCTCTGCTGTTCCGGATGGCGCAGCACAGGACCATGCTGAAGACCATCCCGATGATCTGAAGAGGAAGCAGAACACGTCAGAAAAGCGTCTCCGCTCCTCGTGAAGAGACGCGGTCGGCCGTCTCACCAGGACTCCAGCGATGCCGATGCCCACGTAGCCAATGATGTAGAGCTTTTCTTTGAAGAAGTCGTCTATAGCTTTAAGACAATCCTTCACAAAAAGCATCGTTTAACAAATATATTAGACAATAAAAAAATGCACATGTATCTTTCATTTTTGTGTGATTAATAGCTGAAGGCATCTAACGACACACTATAAAACCTGAGAAACGTTTTAATGACGACGTAATTTGTGCCTCAACCAATCAGATCTAGATACGATATTCATTCCCTGGAGACTGATTGGTTGAGTTTTGGATTCGACATCTGATTGGTTGATTTCACTGAACTTTATAAAGCCAATGCCATCTTCGCTGAACGCGGGAATGCAATTTTCCCGTATACGTCCACCATATATAACGGGAATGATGCTTCATATAATCATATTTATTTCGAGATATAGCTCGACATGTTTGCAACGGTTTTGCGATACTCATCGGCTGGTTTATACACGAAAAAACGTGCAGCGTATTCGACAGAGTGTTAATTTACACAATCCTGCGCAATGTGGCAGCAGCTATATATAAAAAGCTGGCGCCGTTGTGGCGCTCCGGGATTATCGGATAAAATCCCACACGGGAATTCTCGTCTCCGCTTCCCGGTCCATATTTACATAGGAACGGCGCTGCTGCCACCTAGCGGACAGAGTGGGAAGTGCATTACACCACTCACCTCATCAGAGCTGTTGACGGTGCAAAGGTCATTCGGACGAGACGATTCCGTGCCACAACACTCCAGCTGTTACAAACACACACACACACACACACACACGTTACTACACAGGTGTTTAAGGTACTTGAGTAAATGTACTTCGTTACTTGAGTATGTTTTTGGCTACTTCGTACTTGTACTGAGTATCAAAAATATAAGCAACTTTTACTCTCTACTCCACTGCATTTGTGATTGAGTAACTGTACTTTTCACTCCTCTACATTTGAATTGACACTTAATGTTACTCGTTACAAGTTTTGATTGTGCGCAACAAACCATAATCGATTTTTATTGTTCATTTCTTGGGCGAACGAGGTGATTTTGCCATCTGTCGTCTGCTGAAGATACTGGAAGCTGATTGTGAATTAGAAACCATGTAAACGCGACTTAGAGACGTGAATATTTACTAGGATTTGATTGTATAGGATTTATTTTATTTATTTTGCACATTCAAGTTTGATTGAGACTGACTTTTTGTTCTTTATTTAATTAGTTTTACCATTTTTGAAACATGGATTAGTTTCTGTATTAGAAAATAAAACTTCATGAAGAGAAATTTTTCACATTTCTTTTTTTTTTTTGCTCAATTTAGCATGAGTAAAATACTTAAGTTCTTTTAAAATTCGATACTTTGCTACTTTGACTCAAATCTTTTTTATAGTGGTGACTTTTTACTTGTATTGGAGTAACTTATACAGTACGTATGTGTACTTTTACTCAAGTATGGTTGTCTGATACTCTTACACCCCTGTTACTACACGAGCCTTCGCCCACGGGAAACCCTGGGATGGACACTTACGACACTGTGGTACAGGTTGGCGACGGCAGTGGCGTTGTCGTTCACCATCACGGACTCGTAGTAATTCTGCACATCTGTGGTGACCTGGAGTCGGGTGGCGCGCGGAGGAGAGGGGTCAGTGCGCGGAGGTCAAGCAGCGCGGAGCGGTCAGGAAATACCTTGTCCCTGTTCAGGAAGCCGAAGACTCCAGCCGTGATTTCCGCCGCGAAGATCAGCAGCAGAAAAGCGAAGAACTGCACGACAATCCCGCGCGTCAATTACAACGCCGTCACAAACGCGCGCACTCCTTGTACACAACTCTACAGACTTTACAGTACAGTACTTGTATTAATATTACTAGCAATATTTGTATTAATATATTGTAATAAAGTATACGCATACATGTCAAATAAATTTAAAAATTAGAATATAAAACAGTTTCGTACTGTGTATTTATATGTGGAACCCAATGTTTTATTTTATACAGTGCAGTATTGTTTAGCCCTAGGAATTTAATCTTAATATAGCTTTTCTAATGAAACATTTTTATAATGGTATGTCCATTTTTTTCCCACAGAATATATTCGTATAATTAATACCTAATTTAAAATTGTTTTAAAAACTGTTACCAATTTGATTACCAATTTTTACCAAATGATACCATTAGAAATAGAAAAAAAACACAGGCCACTTTCTTGTTATGAAAATGTAATTAAAAACAAACAGATAGTGCGTTTAGTAGTAATAACATAATACCCGTAATAAAAACCAATTTACTATTTATTGTTTTCTAATTTTTATGCGTGTTATATCTCGTTAATCTTGATTATTTTGTAATAATCTTAATTCTTACCCACCGATCCCAGAAGACACTGTGACTCTCTGACGGCCCCGAAGCAACCGAAGAAGCCCACCAGCATCATGACGCCCCCTGCCCCGATCAGGATGTAGACGGCTGTGGAGACAGTTCACATCAGCACCAGCAGGGGGCAGCACTCACTCGGCGCACTCAAACCACTCACTTCTCACTCGGCGTACTCACAAATTCACTTCTCATTTGTAGACAGTGCAACTCAAAGCGCACGTGTGAACATGTGGAAAAGATTGATGCATTTTATTAATTTGTTCGTTGGTGTTAATAGAATGGCAAAGTGTCTGGATCTGAGGTCGTGGTCTGATTTTTGAAAGACTTTCATCGATTTTTACAAACTGTACAGAAGACAAGAACTTCATCATATTTCCACTTATAAATGTGACTCATTAAAACACAGTTGTTCTCTGTTGCAGACGTGATTAAGACTGAAAGCAGATGGTCGGGGTTTTTTCTGTTAATTATGTATTTCCTGCCAAATTGAGAACTGTGACTTCCCCCGTCAAATCACAAATATATAAGTAAACAAATAAACCTTCATAATATTAACATTCTTAAATCACATGATTATGCATGAAATATGCGAAAAACGTGAAATATGCAAAGAAAAAATTAAAATGTAAAAATGATTATTATGTTCAGCAATAGTGTACTTGTAATAGTTCCAAATAGTGTACCAAAATAGTTTTTGAACTTAAACTCAGGTTTAAGTTCACTTATATAGCGCTTGTCTTAGTCCTAAACCAACGCAAAGTCGCCATGCAGAATTAGGGAAAAGTAGAAGTCTTTAAAGAAGAAAAATGCCCATTATTCATCTGTGTTTAAAATGACGAAAAAGAGAGTTAAAAAGAAAAATGTCCTTTGTTTATCTGTGTTCAGACTATGAGGATATGACCAGAAGAGCAAGCTAGAACAAAACCTGTATAAAACAACTGTATAATAAACCTAGTAAATAAGTATATTTATATTTATATTATATATATATATAAGTAAATAAGTAAAGTAACTGTATTATATTTTAGCTTGTTGTAAAATTAGTTTAAAATATTTTTGTTAGGCAAACTATTCAAAAACAAAACAAATACGTATACTGTATTGATAAGAAATAAACGGTAAAATGACCATCAAATTTTGATTTATTTTTACATTACAAATAAGTACCTGTTATAAATGACGAATAATGAACAGCACTACTACATTGAAAATAAATTACTTATACAGTTTACATTATTCATAATTAAACAACAATTCAAATAAAAGTAAAAAAAAAACAAATGAAACAAAAAAAAGTGGCTCCTCTTTGCATTTAAAAAAGAACCACGTCAGTTGCGTATCTGGACAGAAGCTGTGAGATCTGTGCTCGTGTTGTCTGGTCTTCCTCTTGCCAGTGATCTCTCCATAGCAACAGTTCCTCAGACTCGCAGCATCAGCACCACTGCAGCTCTACTGTTGCTAGGACTTCACATCACGGATCCTTCCGGAATCATTCCAGTGCGGATCACGGTCACGAGTCAAGTGTGCGTCTCTCCTCCCACACTTCACACTCGCACTTCCATCCCGGAGCCCGCAGGCCGTAATTAACCCCTCGAGAGCAGGACACCTTGTTTTCTGAGAGCTTTGCCTGTCTCCTCTGTGGCTCGTGGAGATGAAAACACCTCGTGACTCTCTTGACTTCCTAATTGCCGGATGGATTGAAAACACGTCGGTGGAACGGATCGGCAATGGTGATCAACAACACAAGTGAGAAACCGGTCTCGGAAAAACCTCCGCCAATCACATCTGGACTTTCCGGGAAGTTAGAAAATCTGTCAATTTTATAATTCGCCAATTCTGACTATTAACGTTGGTTGACAAAAGTTTGTTGATTTTTAATTAAAAACAACAATTGTCGTCTCGTTCCATTGTTAACTGCTCTGCTCTATGTGGTTTAAAGGAAGATAAAGCTTCTCTGACTTGACTTGCAGATTTCACCAAGATCTCGATTCCACTCCAGTTTTTATCCCAAGACGACGACTCTAGTTAATATTTCAAGATAACGACTGAAGTTCCATTTTGACTCAAGATCCTGACACCAGCTCTATTTTCATCTCAATTTTACAACTCCAGTTCCATTTTCACTCAAGATCACGACTCCAGTTCCGTTTTTCAAGATCACATTTCCAAATCTATTTTCCTCAAGATCACGACTCCAGTTCCGTTTTTTCTCAAGATCACGACTCCAGTTCCGTTTTTCAAGATCATAATTCCCATTCAGTTTTCACTCAAGATCACGTCTCCAGTTTTATTTGTATCTCAATATTACGAAACTAGATCAGTTTTTTCCCCTCAAGACCACAACTTCAGTTCCATTTTCAACTCAAGATCACGACTTCATTTCCGTTTTCACTCAAGATCACGACTCCAGTTTTGTTTTCACTCAAGATCACGATTTCTTCTCTAAATCACAATTTCAATCCAGTTTTATCTCCCGTTCGCAACTCCAGCTCGACTTCTACCTGAAGATAACAGCTGCTCTCCAGCGTTTAATTGAGATCACGACCTCTATATCATCTCTCCAGATCACGACTCGCTCCAGCTTCTCTCTTGAGGATCACTACAGCTCCAAATGCGTCTAAATGTTCCTCGACTTACCACACACACCATAAATTACACAAACGAAAAAAAATGTGCACTGAAAAATTGTGAAGCTGCATTTCCGTGATACTGTACATTACCAGCTCTAACAGTTGCCACGGGATGATGCATCATGTCATATAATGGTTGCTATGGAAGCGCCTCTAACGAGAGCTGAGAGCAGCCTCCCGAGACCCATCCTTCTCATCTCACTGATGAATCCAGCAGGAAGCAGAATTATTAATGTGTTAAAACAGCCTTAAACACTGCTGATGCGTCTCCCTGCTCCTCCGCATCCTGCACGAGAGCAACCAGGCACTGAAACCAGGCCTGAAGGAGAAACATCACGCCATTATCCACAGACAAAGACACTTCTGCTTCCTCTCCTGTGAGGAAATCAGCTTCAGCCATTAGCTGGTCCTATCAGTGTCGCTCTTCGCTCATCGCGGCTAAAACCAATATCAGACACGCCAATAAAAAGGCCATTAGGGCCACAGGTGAGAGATAAGAGATAAGAGAAGATAAATATTTAATCATTGCACAGTGGTTTGCGGGAGATGATGGAAAAATGTGTGAGGATAAAGTACAAGAACTTGAAAGCAACATGAGATTGAATGAAAGAACACAGACAGTTCAATATACAACAGACCCGGGATTTTACTGGGCAAATCATTGAATTAAGAGAGAAAACTCTCATACAGCTGTTGGAAAAAAAAATTAGAAAAAAAAAAAAAAAAAAAAAAAAAAAAAAAAAAAAAAAAAAAAAAAAAAAAAAAAAAAAAAAAAAAAAAAACTGCCACTTTGAAAAGCTGCCAAAATCCCCCCCGCAGAACGTTTTTCCGCAATAAAAAAAATCCATAAAAATTTCTCAAATTAATAAAAAAAAAATATAAAACAGGAAAATAATTTACTGTTTGAAAAGGTGTCAATAATAAAAATAGTTATTAATTTTATTAGGATGATTATTCATGGGTCCAATGAAAGTCTTGAAGACTCTAAGAACTTTATTTATTATTATTATCAATTTTTATCATACAGTTTATTTAGTATTGTCAATATGAATACATTTGTTTTAAAATAATAATAATAACTAGTATTTATAAAATAATAATAATAATTAGTATTTATTATATTATTATGTAGATTCTTATGTTTATGCATAGGCTTGTTAAAATGTATCACCAAGCTAAATAAAACATTTTCATTGCAATATTACATGAATTAATAATGCCACATGTTATCATTATCGTGATTAAATATTTGCTGTAGCACACACACATTCACACAAAATAGAAGCATTTTTTTACAACTCGGACTTTTATCTGGCCCTGATGTTTTGGTTGCCAGATTGGCGCAGGTGTTGTGTAAACAGGAGTGTGTTGTGTTTGGGAGGATTTGTCACTCACAGAGGAAGAAGCTTTCCGGGGCGTCACTCTGGGTCAGCAGGGAGCTCGTGTCTGGATCGAACCTCAGCCATAATCCCACCGCCAGCACCAGCGCCCCCGACAGCTGGACAGGAGACACACACACACACACACACACACACCTTGAATCTCGCCGCTCTGTGACTTCATTGGTTATGCTGTAACCAGGTTACTGGTTTACTGCTGAAAACGGTTAATGGGTTTGACTTTGGGGTAAGGACATCCGGCGCAGGATGTTATAACCTTGATTGTAAATAACTCTTTTTGTATGAAAAAAAAAAACATTTAGCTAAAAAGCTGCTGACAAACTTTACGACCTGAATATTGAATCGTTTTTTTTAATCACTGTATGACTTGAATATTTAATAATTCATGAAAAGCTAAACACATTAAAATTGTATGTTTCAAGACATTAGCCATTAGCTGTCACAATTATGTCAATAAAACATACGTATATAAATAAAAAATAAAATAATATAATGCAACAAATATATCATAAATATCGCAAAATAATTATATTATAATATACATTATAATAATATCATATACTTTTATTGTATGCGTATTTTTACATGTACACTCATACAGTAAATATATATTACTCATTTTTATGTTGCCTGTTTTTTTCAATAAAATAATGGATTTAACCGCAATTAAACTCACGTGCAATAACAACATGCGTGAACAGACAGTTTTGTGTAAGCTATTTCTATTTACATAATAAAATCACATTGGTCTGTTCTGAAACTTATGTAAATTTTTTGGGGTTTTTCTTTTTATTCTGTTTTTATTTTTTCCCCTTGTATATTTTTTTTGGAACAAAGGGGAACAACAGACAGAGTCAGACCACATCTAATTCCTTGTTTGTCATGTACATACTTACAAAGCGGATTCTGCTCTGATTTTTATTCAATATAAATTAATAAAATAAAATAAAAAGTTTAAATAATCATTATAAAAGTAAAGTTGTAGAAAAAAAAAAGTGTCAAGTTCCCCATTATTGATTTCCGATTTCCTTTACATATTTGTCAAAGTTTAAGTACACAAAGCGAAAGTGCACAAAAGCACATGTTAAAAAGGTGGGAACCCCGGCGGTTTGACCCGCGGCTGTACAAGAGGGTTTGAGTTTCATCTCAGCAGATGTTGAGAAGCAGATGTGTGTTCTGCTCTGTGACACACAGGCAGGCTGTGCCAGTCTAACGGGCACCAATCACCCATCGTGTCATCGCTCGCACCCCATGCCCACCCTACATTAACCGCGCCGGACAAGGGGTCGCTTCTCTTTGGGCGGCCCTGTGAAAGACAAAGGTCTCGCTGTCCGGCACAGTGATACCACTCCACAGAAAAGCCATGACTGATGCCACTGTGCCCAGCATAATCCAACCATTACCAGCAGACCAGATGATGCTCTTTTAACAAGCTCTGTGACTCGATCTGCATGTCTGACACTTTATGTCATTTTTTGATTATTATCTGATTATTTTTCAGACATTTTAAAAATAAAAGGTAAACATGACAATTTTTTTTAAATAAAAAGTGATATAAAAATTATATATCGCAGTTATACTTATATTGTAACTGTTACTCACTGTCGTCTTCATCGTCAATTCACGAAACTTCCACAGACAAATCTGACTTATTTATATCCTAAACCTAAAATTTGTATTGTCTTAATTTTTATAATAAAAAATATTATTTTTGTAAAATCAGTATACAACTAAAGATTTATGACAAAAATACTAGCATTGCATTGGTTACAATGAATGATGCAATTTAATGGATCCGAACTTGTGTTGCAAACAAAAGTCTCTAATTGATAAAAATGCAATAAAAATGCATAAACTATAGCAATATAAGATATGTTTTGAAACGGTTACAGTTTACTGTTACTATGTTTACGGTTACTATGTACTGTAACACTTTCTAAAATGACTTACATTTACTCTGAGTCTGAAGTAACAAAGAGTTTTCCTGATGATCAAACCCAAGACACTGTTACAAACATTGTTCTCAAAATTATTTAAAAAATGAAAATACAGAAACAAATTACAAAAGGAAAAAAATCTAAAACATACATTTACACAACATTTTCCAAAATAACATTGTTTTCATTTGATTGAAACAACGTTGTGTATTTTTTGGGAATCAAACCCATGACTTACTGTGTTACTAGAACCCACAACATTTGTGTTGCGAACATCACACACCAACAACTAGACCGCAGGTTTTGCTGTGTAAATCTCTAGCTGATATTAACCATAACAAGGTCACAACAAAAAGATTTTTATAATTTTAGACATTGCTTCTTCAGATCAGAACCATCCAAGATAGAAATGACAAGTGTGTTCGGCTCAGAGATCTGATGGAGACGCTTTCACACCGTGGTACTGATGAAGCTATGACACCCACTGAGCTTTGGTCCGAACGCTAATTCCATCAGTGTTTTCCCAGCACTGTGCTGGTTCTGTTTCAGTTTCGGTCCTGGTGCTTTCTGAGGGAAAATACTTTAAGTGATATTACACTATAACATGAAACTATAATACCAGTCAGACCTCATTCCAGCCATAAATCTTTCAGAAGACAGACTATTCCAATCGAAAAACATGATTGGTGAACGAATGATGGCGTCAGAAGAAACAAGTCTCTGATGGAACCCGATGGGATAAAACACACGCGCTTGAAACCTCTGTTATCGCTTTTACTTTCAAATCAAGCATATTAGAAGAGGGTTTCTTTCACATCACGGGGACCATCGATTATAAATGTCTGAACCTGGAACCTGTGGAGTTATTCATTAATGCTAAACGACCGCTGTAAACAAATCACTCATGTTCCGTCGAACTGTAAATCTCGACTGCGCCTTTCGCTACGTGTCGCTAAACGAACAAGCTATAAATATGCGAATATGCTGCTCCAAATAACAAGCCAGACAACCGCGATACGGTAGATGTTTGTCAGACAGTTGTTTACCAAAAAACCTGCATCAGCAGCGGTGACGTCGTGTGGCTGGGGGTCTCGCAAAAACACCTCACGCGAAAACCGTTAGAAACGCACGCGCGCTAAATTGACATTAAAGCGCGACGCGGTGACGTCATCGCGCAATTCGGTTACTTTCAAAGCGCCGCACTCACTCACCCAGAAAATGAAGATGAAGACGAACAGCAGGTATTTGACACATTTCATGCAGCCTTGTACTTTGCTCATCCTGCTCGCCGTTTCGCTCCGCACGTTTTCCGTCTCGACAAGAATGTTCGCGGGGATGTAGGTCAGTGATATTGTTCACGCAGAATCCACTCGGTCCCGCTCCGTCAACACCCGCGATGCTCTGCGCTCGTGCGCGCGTGCTGTGCCAGGTCGAGTGGGAGCGCGCGCGCGTGGGTCGTCAACGCCCATTGGTCTAGAAAGGCACGAGGGACGAGAGCGATGATTTTTTTCCCGCGCTTAGCCACTGCTATAAAACAATGGCTTGCTAACTGAACGCGAGGAAGTAAAGTAAACGAGTATTAAAACATATTGAGGCAAAATGCAGGATTTGGGGAACCATGGTTAGGATTTTAAAAAGTGGCGCCGTTAAAATTGAAATAAAATAAATGTTTTTGAATGTGGGTTAAAGCACAAAAGAATACATCTGATTGCACAAATGATAGCGTGCACAAACACTTGTGAGATGATCTGATTGGCTGATACATAAATAAACAATTCGGACCGGCACTGATGACCACGTGACAGGACAGGACAGGAGCGTTGATCAGTTGTCAGAGTTTCATATAGTTCCACATTTTACAATTTTACTGAAAGTTATAACCAAACGAACTTAGTATATGCGTAAAGTTAAACAAACGCCTACAATAATAAATAAAGAAACAAACACAAACCTTGCTTACCAAGAGCTCTAGACAATTAGTTCATAATCAGCTTCTGCACACCCAGTTCGACATAATTTAAATAAAGTTAAAAAAAAATTAAATATACATTTAGGGTTAGGAAACAAACAAAACGCACGTAGTTATTTCCTTAATAAACAAACAAAAAAAACATCCTATTTAATCACCTGGTGCAACAGCTGACGCAAATCGGAATTATCAACCACACCCACCGAGCGCGTGTGACGTCACTCACGTGATCACTTATAAGAAGATTTTTTTTTTCAGTTACTTGAGTTTTTGGACGTTTAATTCACATTTAAAATCCTAAACACTATTTTTTTTTATATTTTATTACAATACTGACATCTATTCTCCAAGTACAGTATCTAAAAAGAAAAACACGGACTCCTTTTAGGCATTAGTAAATGTAAGTACAAATGGTGTTACAAATGCTAAGTAGAATAGGGATTCTAGAGTTTAAGGGCGGAAATGTGGAAAAATAAATACGATAAACAAGAAATTAACCAGGATGAAGCAATGACCATATATTACTCTGAAAATCAGATTAATGCGTCGTAGTCAGAGGTTTCTATTCTTCAGTCTCACACAATCACTGCCATTATTACTGTGTTATAAACTCAGAAGAGAAGAGAGAGATTGAACAGAGAATCTAAAGAAAACTATATTTACACAAAACCCATGACTATTTGTGTGTTTACTTACGTATAATTTACAGTTCAAAACAGTCTGAATGTGTGCTGCTCTATGTTTAGCTGCATCTGTGATTCAATTATTCGGTGGGTTTAACTTCTCAAAATGACCTTTTCTGTGTGTTTGAGTATAAACTTCAAAATGCTTTAATGCAGTGATGCCAAAACACTGCAAAACGCAAATCAAATCAGTCGTTCATGTCTCTGTGTATGAAACATCTACGCTAAATACTTTCTTACGTTCATAATCTGTTAATCAGTTAAAATGTGCTTTGTTTTGTTTTAAATGACAAACTGGTTACGTCCGATGAACAAAAAATCAAGCTCATATGAAATTTAAATCAATATTAAAATCATTGAAATTTTCAATCCTAGTTTTTAAAAATGCAAAAAAATGACTTTTGGATTTAGAAGCCACAAAAAAGTCTGAATTAACATAAAATAAATCAGTCGATATATTCTATATACAATAGTCCATATTTTCTAGTAAAACACATAGTTTCTATTATTCTGTGTTTTTTTTATCATGGTAGTACATATATTTTAAAATCTGTCATAGTATCCACTGCTTTCCTCACCGTCATATTTTGGTTAGAAAAGTTGTACTGTGAATGTGATACTTTAAATCCTAAATTTAAATATTTCCAAGTTCCATGTTCAGTAGTTTCTTGTAATTTTAACAAAAAAAAAAATAAATAAAAAAAATAAAAATAAATAAAAAAAATATTCGAATTTGGCCGCTAGGTGGCGACATTGATCGTGTTTTATTAATTCAGCCCCGCCCATTGTGGTTCCCACGAACGTTTTACAAACCTTTACCGTCTCTGAATGCTAAACAGTAGTAGTTACATTCCACGCAAATTAACCTCCTTAATACCTTCTGTTGATTAAACCAATAGAGGCTGCGCAGCTTGACTAAACATAACTGTTCTAAAACCATTGAGTTTGCTCCATTAACAACCACGTGAAGACGAGATTGAATGAGCAACTACACGTTTTGTTTTTTTTCTCCACATTTACTATGTTGTCATTCTTAACCATGGCGATCGACTTTTCACGATGAACTTTGCCTTACAAGAACTCAACAAATCAACGAAAGTTGTCCAACAACGATTAGCAATTTTATAATGTTCCAATTTTTTTTTACATAGATAAAACGAAATTTCCAGCACAAATTTAAAAAGTCGTGAAGTAAAACAAAAAACATAAAACAAAATCTGTTACAAAGGGTCCAAATATGGCCCCGGGGCCCGTGTCTGCTGGTATTTCCACAGGTGTTCGGGTTTTTATTGGTCTGTTGTTTTCACTGATCATCGGTGCTTTTGGTTTCTGGTGCGGTTGCCCACTGTTGGACGTTGTTTGTTTTCCATATGTACCGTTTTTTACTTTGGACATGGGAAATGTTTAAAGGTTGATCTATGTGGACACCACCGTGCTGGTTAGCCTAGCTAGGATTGCGCTACTTTTTGTTATTGTTCGGAAGATTTGTGGTGCTGGGCATCTTCTCTTGTCAGGACCAGCTTTCCAGCTTTCCAGGACCAGTGTGGATCTAATTTCTCATCTTTACAGACGCCTGCCACCTTTTCTTACAAATTATGGGGCTTAAAACCCATCTACTCATGTCTTTAACCAGTTTATTTCTCTTGGTTTCATGCGTATTTTGTGATTTTTTTTAATTTTTTGTCACAGGTATTTTATCTTTGTAAGACGACCTTGAGGGTCACAAACGGAGCATTTTTTAATATTATCATCTAGCGTACGGTACCTTCCCGAATAAAGTAGTTTGGGATCAGTGGATAAACGCTACAATCCCAGTAAATATCTCACCTGAAGCTGGACAGATCGAATCCATCCAGACGTGACCTCATCATCTGACCTCTGACCTTCAGTGTTGACGCAATCACCGCCCCTCTGGCCTTTTAAGACTTCCACTGGCTGTCTAAACAAACGTCTGATTGGTGTGACACCTGTTTGCGGCTGTTCGAATTGCTTTTTAACGATTTACACTTCCAGGCGCAGTTCACTTGGACGAGAACATCTAATGCATTCCAGTCCAGGACTTTCTCCATGTGTTCTTCTTCTGAGTGTGAGAAGCACCATCTGCTCAGATCGGCCGGACTGACACTTTCTCTTCCTCACTGAGCTCGACACGTTCTGCTCTTGATTTTTTTAAATGGGTTTTTAGATGTTGAAAAATTGTAAAAAGACATTGTAGAGGTGAATAATGTAATTTATGGGCAAGAGAGAGAGAGAGAGAGAGAGAGAGAGAGAGAGAGAGAGAGAGAGAGAGAGAGAGAGAGAGAGAGAGAGAGAGAGAGAGAGAGAGAGAGAGAGAGAGAGAGAGAGAGAGAGAGAGAGAGAGAGAGAGAGAGAGAGAGAGAGAGAGAGAGAGAGAGAGAGAGAGAGAGAGAGAGAGAGAGAGAGAGAGAGAGAGAG
>MU204204.1:20817231-20839061 GCA_017309775.1 Paedocypris sp. Pulau Singkep
AAAGAGAGAGCGAGAGAGAGAAGCAGAGTGACAGAGAGATAAAGACAGAGAGAGCATGAAAATAACGAAGTTAAAAAATGTAAAAGAACTAAGAGTTAAAAAAAATAGTAAAAGAGACTTAATGAGAAAGATAGTCAGAAAAAGATTGTGAGAGTGCATGAGAAAACAGTAGAGAGAGAAGAAACAAAGGAGTGAGTGAAAGAAATTGAGCACAAAAGAAAAAAGTAACGAGATTAAGAGAGAAAACCAAGTAAAGAAAGAAAATAATAAAACAAAGTGAGTAAAGGGAAAATGAGAAGAAGAGAGTGAGAAAAGGTGAGAGTGAATGAAGTAGAGATAAAGAAGAGTGTGTATGTGAGAGAGAAGTAAAGAGAGAGTGCGATAAAAACACATAAGGAGAGAGTGACAGATAGAAAGAAGTAAATTGAGTGAGTTGAGACAGAAATTGATAAAGAAAGAGAATGACAGTGAGAGACAAATATGTAAGTAAAGAGAAAGGGAGTTAGAAACAGAGGGAGAGAAGGAGGTAAAAATAGAGAAAGAGAAAAATAAAGAGAGACATAGGGAGAGTGAGATAGAAAGTAGAAGTAAAGAGAGAGAGAGAGGTAAAGAGAGAATACACAAACCTTTAAAAATACCAAATTATCTTACTGTATATGTATTTGATTTTGTTCTGACTTTATAAATCCATTTTTCCAGAACCAGAACCAGGTGTGAGTTTGGAACCACTTCAGATTCCTCTGAAGTAACTTTGATTAGAGACGAAGCATTTGGAAGGAGGCAGCGGTGAATCATCAGGAAGACGGGGATGTGTTTAAGAAATGTCAGCTAACTCTGAACTGAGATCATTGTTTAGTTCCTCAACACAATCATACGTCAGTCAAGAAGACGCCGTCTGTGCGAGGAAAAGCCGAGGTCTAGATCATGTTCCTCAACGTCTTTAGATCAGCGGGTACACTCGTACATCCAATGGATGGATGGATGGATAGATGGATTAATAGATAGAGGGTGATACAGATAGACCGACTGACAGACAGGATAGATAGATAGATAGATAGATAGATAGATAGATAGATAGATAGATAGATAGATAGATAGATAGATAGATAGATAGATAGATAGATAGATAGATAGATAGATAGATAGATAGATAGATAGATAGATAGAAAATTAGATGGATGGATGATAGATCGATAGATAGATAGATAGATAGATAGATAGATAGATAGATAGATAGATAGATAGATAGATAGATAGATAGACAGATAGACAGATAGATAGAGGAGATAGATAGATAGACAGATAGATAGAGGAGATAGATAGATAGATAGATAGATAGATAGATAGATAGATAGATAGACAGACAGACAGACAGACAGACAGACAGACAGACAGATAGATAGATAGATAGATAGATAGATAGATAAATGGACCGACAGACTGAATGAATAGATAGATAGATACAGATAGATAGATAGATAGACAGACAGACAGACAGATAGATAGATAGATAGATAGATAGATAGATAGATAGATAGATAGATAGATAGATAGATAGATAGATAGATAGATAGATAGATAGAGGTAGATAGAAGTAGATACAGATAGACCGACCGACAGAGATAGATAGAATAGAAAGATAGATAGAAAGACAGACAGACAGACAGACAGACAGACAGATAGATAGATAGATAGATAGATAGATAGATAGATAGATAGATAGATAGATAGATAGATAGATAGATAGATAGATAGATAGATAGATAGATAGAATAGATGGATGGATAGATAGATAGGGGGGCGATACATACAGACAGAGAGATAGAGAGATAGATAGATAGATAGATAGATAGATAGATAGATAGATAGATAGATAGATAGATAGATAGATACAGATAGATAGATCGATCAGCGGATTACACTCGTACAATCCCTGGAAACTCTCACAAGACCTGGCAAACAATAATGCTCTGCTTTAATAAATAACAAATACAACACAACACGTATGTACACTCCGCCACACTGTAAAAACACAGATCCGCGTATTTTTGGTGGTGGTGGTGGTGGTTTGGCGCGATGGAGTGTGAGGTGGCGCGGTCACTGTCTCCAGGACTTCCGGCTGAGGACACACACACAGGCCACGTTGATGCGGATCAGTCTCCAGGCCACCAGGTTGTTGGCGGTGGTCAGCGCCCGCACGAAGGTGTGTGAGTTGGTGCAGTAGGAGTTCCAATGGCGGGCGTCGATGCCCAAGCACCCCGAGCCTCCGCCCCGCCCGCCGCTGCACACCGTCTCGAAGAAGTACTGCTTCTTCTGGGAGTTGTTGATGGTCACGTCGGGCAGGACCGTGACCTCGTTGCCGGAGATGTCCGTGGCTTTGGTTTTGTTTCCCACCCAGAAGCTGATGCTCTCGCAGACGGAGTAGACGCCGCGATGCTGAGGCGTGGCTGCTTTCCTCCTGCTCCTGCTGCTCCGGCTGGGCTCAGAGTCTGGGGGGAGTTCGCTGAAGAGCACGCGGGGCGAGCGGTAGCGCCTTTTGTTGAAGAGTTTGGGGTCCACCGTGGGGGCGGGGCCGGGCGGGGCATCCTGGAGGTGTTGGGGGCAGAGGTCACCGGCTCGCTGGGCGGGTATCGGGCTGCAGGAGCAGAGCAGCAGGACTAGCATGGACCACCGCATGGGCTCGGAGTAACCTGAGGAGGAAGAGGAGCGCAGAAATGTAAACGATGGTCAATCGATCAGTTGGGGATTATTGAATAGTTCTATTGAAGCTGATGAGGAACCACTATGAGTTGGGGGGGGGGGGGATTCCCAGGTGAAGCACTATATTGTTTTATTTTAAAACTGATTTCGGTGTAGTACAATTCTTGGTTTGGCTTTTGGATGATGTGTGAGAACACACACGACATTAGATTAGATTGACTTTTAATCCCACAAGGGGAAATGTCTTTGTTTTACAGCAGCAAACCAGAGGAAGCAGTACAATAAAGACAGTAAAATACCAGAAGAAACACCAACAGAAAAGAAGAAACAACGACAGTGAACACAATTGTGCAAAAATGAAAAAAGAAAGAAAAACAGCAGTAAAAAAAAAGTGCAAAAATACAACAGTAAAGTATAGTCCAATTGACTAGTAGTGCAATCGACGAGTGACAAATGCATGTCACTGCATTGTTTTGTCCTACTTTACTAATTAAAAAATCAAGTTTAAATTAAAAACAAATATAACTGGATGAAATTAATTGTAAAAAAAAAAAGTGTTCATTTTAACTTTTTTAATTTACCTTTTGTTTTGTTTTAAATTGTGAAATTGCATAGCAAATTATTGGATTAAGGGGACATTAATGGATGGATGGATGGCAGACGGAGAGACATAAAGATAGGAAGACTGATGTATGGATGGATCAATAGTCAAGACAGACTGACGGATGGATGGATGAACAGATAGATAGACAGTAAGGAAGGGATGGCTGGATGTGCAGGAGGAAATGGAGGGCCAGACCTGTGAATGTCCAGCGGAAGTGTTTTCTCTGGTCTGTGTTTAGCTGAGATCTCTGACGCTCCTCATGGTACATGGATCGACCAGCGTGGCATCTTCTGCTTCTGGTTCTTCTACTAGAAAAAAAACCCATCACAGTGTTTAATATTAATTTTGGGCAGCATACATATTTTACACCCAAATTACGATAGATGAAGACAGATTACATGGAACTTGTATTCATCTTATTGAATATTTCATATAAATGAGGATATTCCGGAAAAGAGGACGTGGTGTTCTGAAAATTCCTCCTACAGCTCAGAAGTTCCTACACTTACGTCACTGATCAGCTGTTCCTAGCTAGCGCCCTGCGCAAGCGCGTTAAAACACGTCAAAACAGAATGCTGATATAAATAACTACAAAATCTTGTGTACTGTTATAAGTGTCCGTGTTCATTTAGTGGGTTTATGTTTATTCATTGATCCAACGCTACAATATCAAAAGTCCATACAACAAAAGTACAGAATGTTTGTACGATCAAGTAGGAGAAGAAACGATAGATACAACGAACTTTTTAACGCTCATGTAGCGCGGAAAGTAGAAAAATCTGAGCGGAGAACAGCTGAGCAGTGACGTAGTTTTAACGTGCAGCGCGATGGTTAAGAACAGCTGAGCGGTGACGTATGTTCTAACGCGCATTCTCAGCGCGCAATGTAGGAACTTCTGAGATGTAGGAAGAATTTTCAGAACACGTGGCGTTCGTCAGTGGCGTATTAACCAGGCGTGCTCTGTCGGCATATTCCTTTCCTACGGAGATCTCTTCATCCAAACAAATGCATTCCTACTTTTATTGAAACGAGTGGAGAAAAGACAGACGGCGGCATGTAACTGTGCTGTTCGCTCCGCTGAATAATACCGCACTTTACCTCCTGATGATCAGAGACAGAAAACACTATCGTGACTGTGATTATTGTGAATGGTGAAACTCTAATCCAGTAACCAAATGATAAATGTTCCTAGGATGACAGGATAATAACAGTGCTCAATAACAGAGAGACAGATAGATATATAGATAAACAGACAGATGACAGACAGACAGATAAATGAAGGGATGGATGGATGTTAAAAAAATTGGGATAGACATTAGACAGACGAACAAATATTTAAGACATACCCTGAGACAAACAGAAAGAAATATATAATATTAAGAGACAGCAAAAGATAGACAACATTAAGATATCAATGTTTAATCAATATTAAGCAATAAACAGACAAACCAATAAATGGTCATATAGATAGATAGATGATAGATAGATGACTGTAATATATTGCACTACTGTAAATTTTGAATAGATTTATTAATGCGTGTTGCACTGGATGGAAAGTCGCTATAATTTCACTGTACATTTATTTGACTCACATCGCATTTGTGCACTGTGACAATAAAAGCTATTCTATTCCAGACAGATAGATAGATAGATAGATAGATAGATAGATAGATAGATAGATAGATAGATAGATAGATAGATAGATAGGGGTGATATAGACAGACAGATAGGGGTGATACAGACAGACAGATAGATAGATAATTAGATAGATAGATAGGGGTGATATAGACAGACAGATAGATAATTAGATAGATAGATAGATAGATAGGGGTGATACAGACCGATAGACAGACAGATAGGGGTGATACAGACAGACATGATAGATAGATAGATAGATAGATAGATAGATAGATAGATAGATAGGGGTGATACAGACAGATAGATAGATAGGGGTGATACAGACATACATGATAGATAGATAGATAGATAGGGGTGATACAGACAGACAGACAGATATGGGTGATACAGACAGTTAGATAGATAGATTGACAGACAGACAGATAGGGGTGATACAGACAGAGAGATAGAGAGACAGACAGACAGATAGATAAAGCTTTGTTCTGCTCAGATGTCCGTGTGGTTTACAGGTGGTCCACACAATCCTCAGCTCCTAACCTCTAATTCATTAGCTGTGATAGAGACGGTTTAACACGCTCCGTCTGGCGTTATCTCCTGACACGCAGAGTGGAGCCAGACCGCGCTCGCTTTTCAAAACAGGAACAGTTCTTGGGTGGCACGAGGCTGTAACGTGAGCCGTCCACGCCGCCTTATCTCCATGAATTCCAGCCTGGAGGGAAGCGTGTGTGGTGGACGGCGTCCTCTTCAGTGCACACCACACTCAAGACTTGCCATCTTGAAGACTCGCAGACTTTAATGAGAACCTGCCACATTACGTAAGATAAGAATCAAGCTGGATGAGGTTAGATGCCGGGCGTGTTCAGACCTTTTCGCGCTGCATTCATCGCCGCGCGGGTTGCCAGGTATGAGTCAGTGTGTTGAGGGAGACGCGAGGCCGCTAAATTAAGCTATTGTGTTTGTTTGTACAACGGTTTTGTTTGTGAAACGCTGCTTTGCTCAACAAAAGATGCGTAAATAAACATATTTTAACGTCTGTGTTCACGATGGAGGAGAAACCATCTTGGCTGCGAGAAACGCCACATTGAAACAGATGGAGGAGTGACACTGTTTGCAGAGCAGAATCGTGCAGAAATAAAAAACGAGGGAAATCTGAAAGAGATATACAGGTGTACTGTAAATATACACCGTAAAACCTCTATTAGAAGACCATGGCCTCCTATTTTTCAACTCTTCCGCCATGGTGGCCTTCTATTAGAGGTTTTACGGTATATGTATATATAACTTTGTGTGTGAGAAATTATACGTAAAAATGTATGTATATGATTAAAATGTTATGACATGTTTAAATATACAATTCTGTAAATTCTACAATTTTGAACAATATTACAGATGTATGCATTTATTGTAATTATGTTTAAATTAATTATAAATCATACATTAAAAATGTATACATTATAAAACACTGAAAATAGACAGTACTGTTAATGTTAAATATGTATACCATACAGATACTTACATATTTACTTGTACCGTACATGTATTTAAGAATAAAAATGAAAATCATGCAGAATTTATGACATAAAAAGAATTTACGTGACCCTCACAATCAGATCAGAAAGGTAATTGTAAAATTGTACTTTTTGTTACAATTTACTTTGTGTTAAAATTCTTAATCACACCCTCATTCTCTTGAATATCACTAGTCACGGAGTTCACCATCTCATTCCCAAAATGCAAGAAATCCAGTCAACAAAATCGTTCCCAAGCACAGTATTCATAAATAATTTCATTGTATTTTTTTTCTCCAATGCACACAGCCCTCCAAAAGACCACTGCAGATTGACTATGAATTATCAGACACATTTGTCCAAAGTGACGTCACCACATGTCAGTCAGTCAATATCCAACTTTTGTCCTTTAGTTGTATTTAAAGGACAATTAATTTTGACGAACGCCATTTTGACGAACGCCACGTGTTCTGAAAATTCTTCCTACATCTCAGAAGTTCCTACATTGCGCGCTATTTAGTTGTTTTCACATGAAAACTGTTCATGTGAATTGTGGATCAACAAACAAATACTGTAGTAGTATGAAAAACAATTGATATGGATGTAATTATTAATCAGATAGATTTATGCATTATTCTGATTAACAATCATTAACACAATACAAATTGTGGCACAAAGTAAAAACTGGAGGTGGAAATACATCTACAGACAATGCTGGTCTCTGGACAAGGTCAATTTGAGTGAACACATAAATTACTAGGAGACGTGAAGTGAAATGAAGACGCATACAGATACAATCATGTATAACCACATATGATCATAATAACTTGTTCACTCTTGTACAAATGTAGTATTTATTTGACTAATATATTTGTCTTTTCATCTTTGCAATCTACTCATTATATAAGTCATTGCATTCTTCTAGATTTGTATATTGTAAACGTGCATAATGTACGTTTATATTGTAAACAAAAGTACACAAACGCTGTTAAATCTTTGTAGGACTTTGTATGAATTAAATGATTTTGAGTTGATCTATAATCTTTAATCTTTTTAATAATTTAAATTCTGCACAAATAATGTGAATATATGATTTTACGTCACTATATATTTTATTATGATTTATTCATAATCTAAACAGGGCCAATCATCTACATAATCGATTATACAAATTTCTGTACACACACATACTGTATATACACATATATACATCATTATATACTGTATATATGTATAGTTATATCTACATAATAATAATATGTTGTACAGTATTTTACAGTTGCTAAAGAAGGATGATATGATACAGTATATACAGTCAGTCTACAGTTATATTTAAAAGCTGAAAGTGGTTTGAAGCAGTGAATATGAGTGAAAAATACCAATCCTTTCAGAACAAGCCGATCAGACAAATCAATACAGAGAGTTGACGTTCATTGCCAAGAAAAGGCTTGAGCGGGATTGTGCGAGGCTGCTAGCTCCAGCTTGCTTGGAATCCAGAGCGCTGGATTCCCTGTCTTTGCCCTCTGGACGTTATTTTGCGGAAGCTCTCTGAAAAGGATAATAGCAGGCAATTTAGACCGACTGTCAAATGTCCCACTTTCTCGACACCCTTCCTGCTCCGCTCTATAGAAATTCACGCTCGCCAATTATGGTATTACTGGCCTTCAGTAACTATGGTGCAATCGCCGAGCGAAAAGACAAGCAAATCCAAATCTCAACTTTGTAGTCAGGACATTTTAATGGAAAACAGATGTGTTGGATCTCTACAGCATGTCTGAAATACTCTCTTAATACCGGCCGGTTCTACGCATAGGAACTTTTTTGTGATTATTTCAAGACGCTGGTTTGAAATAGTCAACTTCTGCGCGAGGAAAAACACAATTTTAAAATCGAACTTGACAAATCGTTGGTTTCACAAACACGTCACAATACAGCATCTCCACACTGACCAAAATTGTATTGAAATGAAAATGTTAAGAAGGAAAATAAATTGCACCAGGTGTAAGGAAAACACATTTGATTTATATTATTAAAAACGCAAACAGTATGGCTTCACCTGGTTGGCCAGAAACAATGACATCACATGTCTAAATAACAAGCACTGGCTAATATTGCAACAACCATAAGCTCAAAAATGTTACATCGTTAGTTAATTATTGGTCATTTTAAATGGTTTACGAGTAACAAATATGCAAAAACTGAACAGAGTCAAAAACTACATTAATCACTATACAATAATGAACACTTATTAATCGATGAACAGGAATATAGAATATATGATAAGCACATTATTGTACTGTGAATACAGATTAAGTCAATATGGCATACGTATTGAAATCTAGAAAATATATATTTCTTAATAATAGGTACTGTTACAATAATAAAAATTTAAATGCAGATTCAATTTATAATTATTTCATTTAGATCAATACATTTTTTTTTAAATGTGTGAGGGTGGAGCCAGATATGAGAATTGGCCAATGAGCCAATAGAAACCTAGGATGTGTTCCACTTGATTGTCTTTTAAACTATAAAACAAATTAAAATTCCGGAGGTTTTTTTTTTTAACTTGCTATTGGGCATTCTTATCCACATTATTATTGTTAATAAAATTCCACCATCTGTATTAATACACAAGCTCCAAAGAACACAAGATGTAAATATTTGCATATTCAATGGTGGAGAAGGTCTATTTTTTCAACCCTTCCGTCATGATGGCGTTCTATTAGAAGTGGCATTTTATCAGAGATGACGTTCTATTTGAGGTTTTACGGTATATGGATATGAGTTTTCAACACACGTTATTAAGAACATCTCAAAAACCACATCCAGCCAACATGGCGCTTTCCCTCCGGATGGAACCCACATCCTGAACGTATCGGCCTGTCCAGCTCACGAGCCAGCATCTACAGTGAGATCTACAAACAGTCAGCGCCGTGAAAAAGACTGTTAGAGGAAACTATTCTGGGAATCTCGGCCCTGAATTTCTTCCCCGTGACAAAACACACGCGGTGTCCAAGCGTTTGGCAGGTGAGGACCGGCGAAGTCTGAATAAGGCTCCTGGACAGCAGCAAAAGAGCAGAAATGACATCAGGAACGTTTGAGTATGAATTGTTAAGCGTCCTGAAATAAACACTGCGACATTCTAAACCTGGTAGCCGTGAAAACAAGCTCGGCATGGCTGAAGAACACAGACACCAACGGTATTTAAAGAAACTGCTGGAGCTCAAGGGCTTCACCTGGACAGTCTCATCACTCGCTCGAAACCATGTTTGGTATCTGCGGTGACAGGGAACGGCAGGACTGCGCTTCCACGTCCCGCTTCTTCACGGCAATTATTCTGGGTGGAGGAGAGCAACTATGTTGGTATGCTGATGGATACCTGGCTTTTAGGGATTTGTCGGGTTCCAACCGGGAAAACAAACACAGACAAGGTCACTGACGTTCACTACCAAATCCAAGAGCAATAATCCATACAAATCCCAGCAGTATCGCTGATCCTGTGAATGGTCAAAAACTAGTAGATTAATCGCTACAGCTCGAGATCAATCATTAACCTCTAGAGACCCGAGCTCAGAAATTATATTCTCTTTACATTTTGTTAGCTAGTTGAGCTTTTAGGAGCGCAGTGGCGAAAATGAGTGTAAAAATGAGGCGTCAATTTTTTTCACATGATTTAGTGTTGAAGATATTACATAAATATTCACTTGTTTTCATTGATCTTTCGTTTATTAACCTCTAGAGACCCGAGCTCAGAAATTATATTCTCTTTACATTTTGTGAGCTAGTTGAGCTTTTAGGAGCGCAGTGGCAAAAATGAGTGTAAAAACGAGGCGTCAATTTTTTTCACATGATTTAGTGTTTGAGATATTACATATGTTACTACTAAATATTCACTTGTTTTCATTGATCTTTCGTGTATTAACCTCTAGAGACCCGAGCTCAGAAATTATATTCTCTTTAAATGTTGCTTGCTAGTTGAGGTTTTATAAACGTAATAGTAGCAAAAATGAGTGTGAAAATGAGGCGTCAATTTTTTTCACATGATTTCGTGTTTGAGATATTACATGTGTTACTACTAAATATTCACTTATTTTCATTGATCTTTCGTTTTTTAACAAAAGGGACACGTCTTATCTAAACATCGCTCATAATCATCCGTAAATAATACATTTAAACTTACTACTACTAAATATTTACTTATTTGCATCAATACTTCGTGTTTTAACAAAAGTCAATCGAAATCAAGGTTGTGAGTTCAAATTCAGGGAAAACAAATTATGGTTGTTAGTTCGATTTCTGTTAATCAATAGTTAGTAACAAATGATTGTGGGTTCGATTCCTTTGATGAAACCCTGTTTGTTGGTTTGATTCCTGTGGATCAATCATTAAAGCTGTTGTTGGCAACGACAATATTGCTGGTTCAGTTCCAGAGAATAAAACATTTTATAAACATCAGAGCTGGTGGTCGCAACATAAAGGTTGTGAGATCAATCCCTTAAGAATGGAGTTGTTTCAATGTTTCGCTGTTTATCGCTTCGGATAAAAGAGTTTGGTAAAAGCTTTAAAAGACGCTGCTTGGTGACGTTGTGAAGAACTTGTACTGGTATTTATTTTCACAACATCTTCTCAATTGTATTTTAGAATTTAAACTTCATTACTGCCGCTTCTTGCAATCCATTGAAATCACATCCACAATCATCATGGTTCTTTTTCTGCGAGCCACAGAAAGTTTTGGTTTTGGAAACGAGTTGTTCTATTATACTAATAATAATGGTTTTCTTGCTGCTTATGCGGTCGAGTGATTCAATGGCATCAACTCACATGTTCCTTTTTTAGCAAAAGCGTCAACCATGCATTTTAAGTTGCTTCATACAAAAACGCATGATAAATGTAAAGCAAAAAACAAACGACATTTTAACAACAAATGTTTCAATCAACTTACGTCAAATTCAACACGTTTCAATCCATCACCAAACAGCAGAACACAGACATCTGTCATGCACTGAACTTGAACTTGAACTTGTCAGAAAATGACTGAGACCAGGTCCAAACCAAGCTGTGTGGCCCACCAACAATGAGCCTGAGGGTCCACGGTCCAGGCTGAACAGTGAAGCCATGCTCTTCATGTTTCCCTCACATGACAGTTCCTCCCAGATGTTCCCATTTACACCGCGCTTCACGCCGACTGTATACAACTGTCCTCGGCCGCTCTAAACACATGTGCTTCAGCCTTAACCTACTGAGCATAAATACACGTCTCTTTGGAAAAGTCCATTCATTCTGAACATGAGTAAACAGGTCTTATAGGTGCAGTAAGCCTTTCCAGACTTTTACTACCTCCACAATTCAGATAATTTCACCCACAATCCACTTTTGTTTTCAAAAGCAGGTTGGTAAATTGAAGAAAAGTGGTGAGATGCCTTGGAGAAAACGTGTTACGTTTCCTGTAACTTCACATTAGGAAGATGTCTAATTAATGAGCTGCATGTGTAATTATCACAGTGGATTATTGCAACCCAATTGTCGCAGCTGGTAATCGAAACTTAATTTCAGCTGATGATGGCAACTCTGCTACAGCGGTTGATTATTACAACTCATTTGTTTCAGCTGATTATCGCAACTCAATTGTTGCAGTTGATTATCAAAACTCAATAATCGAGTCTGATTATTGCAACTCAACTATTGCAGTTGATTATTGCAGCTGAAGCGTTGCAGTGCAGATGATTGTTGCAACTAATTTATTGCATGTTACTATTGCAACTCATTTACTGCAGTTAATTATTGCAACTTAATTGATGCAACTGATTGTCAAAACTCAATAATCGCAGTTGAAAATAGCAGCTAATTATCACAACTCACTTTTCGCAGCTGATTGTTGCAACTCAATTATTGCTGCTGATTATTGCAACTCAATTACTGCAGGTAATTATTGCAACTCTATTGTCCGAGTTGATTATCGCAACTCAATTATTGCAAATTGATTATTGCAACTCAGATGTTGCAGCAGAATATTGCAACATCTACATATCGTTTCCATACCATAGGGACATTTTATCAAATGCTAGTTCCACTGCATTACGGTCAATGACATGTAATTAATAATACAATTATAGATTACCACTTATAGAGACCACTTTCAAACCCACAACCCGGCATTTTTGTTAAAAAATGTGAACAGCAGGTGTCACTATAGAAACCTTCAAACAGAGACAGATCCTGACCATGCATTTATTGTACCAAGAATTTCAAAACAGCAAAAAAAAAAAAAAAAACGACTTTCTCAAAGCTACCATTCTGTTAACCGAGTGAGGTTCAAATTGATTTGGGAGTCCAGACTTGCAGTAAATAACCCAATTGCCAAAGCCGTAAGGTCATCAAAGAACTAATTAAAAACACATCTAAAAAAAAAACACATTTATATGGAATTACTCTTCTTTGCTTTCGGAAAAAAACCGAATTGGCAATAGCATAAACGATAACTTTGAAAAACGATCACGTATCGTTTCCTGCAGGTGCATTCCACCGACATGAATAATGTTTCCTCAATACAAGACAACTGTAACAGCCGCAATACACACTTTTTGTGTTCTCTTTGTGAGACCTTTAAGTATTTAATTGTCCCTATTGAGGCGATACAAGTCTGCGATTTAGGCCAAAAAGCCTCTTTTCAATAGTTTACAGAGAACGCATAAAAGGATGTGCCACAGACTGTTTCACCAGCAAACACATGCATCTCTGGAAACTATTCCAGAGGAGAGATGGTAAATAATCTGGATGGTTTACATCAAGCTGACGGCATACATTTCCAGTGGTATTTATTGTAGTGATTTTGAATTGAAACCACGTGTTAAGACACTCTAAAGCACCAGGGCCGTGCGTTTCAAAGAGAAAAGGGGCTGAAATTACCTCTGACTGTTACATACTACCGTTCAGCGAGCACATGTGTATCGTTTAACTTGAGCTTGAAAGTCGGCGCATAGGCTAAACAAAGTTTGTTCTCCTTTTCCCCTCAGATGGAGTTCAGATGGTTCAGGACCCTCTTTGACACGGCAAATCCACCTGTTAATTTCTATTTAGTCTGAGTCTTTATAATCACCTCTCATGGTATTTCCTTTCACACTTTTGCCCCCTGCCTCCCCCTTTGCCCCTTTTTTGCCGTTATTGGTCAGGTAATCCCTAGCTAAAAGAAGGAAGCCCCAGGGTCGACCCCAAAAGCCCCCTCAAGACTGACATTGTAAACCCTTTGAAAAGCCTGGCATGGATGTGGGAAGAAAGGCAGTGGAATAAATCCCACAGGCACTGGAAAAGGAAAGAAAGAAAAGCAAAGGTCCATCGCAAGACGGTAAATTACATTTTTCGTAGTTGGGCTCTCGGATTACAGGTCAAGCGGATTTTTTGCTGATGTGTCGACAGATGTTGAAATGTGATGGAGCCAATTTAAAAGCACTTGAAAAGTCATAATAAACAGTGGAACCGCACACAGACAGAGCAAAATAAGCTTGGGGTTTTGCGGTCTTGTATTCACTGTGGGGAAATCATCACTTCTTCTCGGTTTAATTTGATTTAGGGGAGAGAGTCTGGACCTAGAACGGAGGATTTACTGTGGCCTGGCTTCAGAACAAGGTCATTGTATAGATCGACTTGACTGAGAAACACCGGGTTCCTCAACCCAAACAATGTCCCGGGAGTGAGAAATGGCCAACGGACTCGGATCATCATTATAAGACAAGGTGTTGTGTTTACTGAACAAGGCAAAGAAGTGTCTCCAGCGTCTGGAAAACATCAGACTCCATGTTCTCCAAGATCTCCTCAGCAGCTGCTGACATAAAGCACTTACTGAAGAGTGTGAAAACTCATGCTGAAATGGACCGTTTACACATATTACAGGATAACGTTAGAAACGGCAATCGCTTGTTTCATTAGAACGGATTATTAATAATAATAGTTTTTTTTTTTTGCTTTATGTTAAAAAATAAAAATATTTTTCAAAGTCATTAACATTGTAAGATGATCTTCATTTTTTGCGTTTCAGTTGTGCAGAAATAAAACCACATTTATTTAATTCTCAAGATTAGTGAAAAGATGGTTACAAAAGTTTAAAGTCTCTTTTAGAAAATAATAATTATTACAATAAAAAGAAGTTGACAAATTGGACTAGAAGCAGACGACAAGCTTGGTTTCACAGACTATCTGAATTCTCTAAATTACAATGTGTATGGCTTGTAATGACTGGTACTCATGAATGAGTGATGAGAACTGTAACTGAGACGATCCGTCATCTGCTTCCATTAAACTAAGACAAATTATTATTACGCGTTTGGAAAAAGTTTGGAAAAGTTTGGAAAAACTAAATGTGAAATATGGATGACTTGTCTGATGCAATGCTATGTTCTAACAAATATATGAAGGTAACATGAGTCGTTCGAGCGTGCGTGTGTGTGTGTGTGTGTGTGTGTTGCAGACTGAAGATCTGCTATGGCAGGTATCACAATTGTAACCTGATGATCCTGAGGTGTAATGGACAGAAGACCCTTTATGGCCCCTATAAGGGACAAATGGGATTATTCAGTCTCTTCGGATTTTAACTCTAGCGCTAAACATTCTTTACACTATTAACTCAAAACACACACACACACTGACTGATAATTCTATATTTTAAACATTATTATTAATATTTTATACATTTTACAGACGTGAAAGAGGTTACAAAAAGTTCTAATAAATGCAGTTTAATTGATAAAAAAAAAAAAACTAAAGGAGGAACAATGTTTACTTTTGGTTGTGTGTGTGTGTGTGTGTGTGTGTGTGTTTGTTTGTTTGTTTATCTACACACACTCGTTTATGTCACGCATTTGAACGACTTTTAAACCGTCCTACCTCTCTCCTCCAGTCACCCAACACTTGCTCCGGTGGTGGCCTGAATCATATATCATTAAAGTCCAATATTCCACTTTTGCAGCAGAACTTCATAGCGCACGGACGGAAAGCTCTTGTCCGGGAGTCGGAAGCGGCTCCGGGTGAGGAATTGATTGCTGAGCTCCGGTAGTTTGAGGCTGAAGCCCGCGGTCCTGGAGCTGCTTGTGCCGGCGAACGCCCGGGTCCTAAAACCGGTCGAATTAATGTCCAGAGTACGTCATAATTGGGAAACAATTGTCAATTTATTAAACAAAATTTGAGAATAACTCTTCGGACGTCAAAATTGGGATACATTTGCAGTTTATTAAACAAAATATGAGAATAACTTTTCGGACGTCATAACTGGGAAAAATGTGCAGAGTTTATTAAACAAAATATTAGAACAACATTTCAACAATTTAGAGCAGTGTAATATGTTTTAAATTTCCGTGATTTGGCCAGGCGATATTATACTATTTTTAGCCGTCTTTACAATGTGTTAACACAATTACGAATGCCATAGGAGTTCCAGCGAATATTTATGGGGATTTGTGTCTGCCATCAACATTGGCCAGGCTCCACAATGGATTGTCAAGACTCCAAACTTCTTAAAATAGACAAACTGAAGGGGGGGAAACCAGACAATGTGAGAACAACAACGCTCGGTTATTTCACACGTGATAGACTCAAAATCGCCTGCCACAGAACAGTCGACTCCTGTTAATTGGGACACGACCCTTTTGCCCCAATAAAGCCTTAAACTTTAGGATTTGTCCCAATAAAGCAGCAGCCTCCTTAATATACGTTTTTATATATATATAAAGTCATATTTGGTTTTACTTCTAATCAAATATGAATTGTTATAAGATATTAATCGAATCCTTGTGATGCAGAAAAGGTTAAAAAATGCAGCGTGTGTGAAAGGCTGGTGAGATACTAGCACAGCAGAATCAGCGACGCTACATCCTGAAGTCATTCCTTAAAGCGCAGCATAATTAGATTGAGATTTCTGTAACAAATGCACTTTTAGCAGAAACATTCCCGTGAAAGTCAGCACTCGTTAGTTTTATGCCGTTTGGCAAAGTCCAGATTTTCAAGGCTCATTTGCAGTGACGGAGCTGCCCAGCGACAGACGTGTTTGTTTACATTTTAGGGGCCAATCAAAAGTTCATAAACATGTGTTTTCCTTATGAAGACAAAAGTGCTTTATGAAGACGAAAGCACTGAAAAACTGAAAACCCCTGAGAGGAAGGGGTGAGTTTGAGGCCTGGACCTTTACAAGATCTTCCTGTGCTTGCGTGGGTTTCCTCCAGGTCTCCGGTTTATTCCCAGAGTCGTGAATTTGATCATGGAAACAATTGGCCATTTGTGTATTCTAGCGTGTGTGACGGTGATGCCTGTATGTGAGTGGACACTGGTGTGTTTGGCTGCCGGACCATGAGTGTGTATGTGTGTGTGTGTGCGTGCGTGTGTGCGTGTGTGTGCGTGTGTGTGCGTGTGTGTGTGTGTGTGTGTGTTGTCATCTTCTGTATGGCGATTGGTGACACTGAGAGTCTCAAAAGGTGGCAAATAAATATTATATAAATGAAATATTGCTTTATACGCGAGATGAGAATGTCAAGCACATCCTGAAGGTACGAGACAGATGACATAGAACATTACAGAATATAGAATATTCAAAGACAACAAGTTCAATCCAAGTTTGGTTGGCAGAGTATTAATGTTATTCTTCGTGGTCTTTATTTTTTCTTTTTGCTGGCATGAGAGCCAATTTGCAATAACAACAAATAAAAATTAATTGTAACGGTAAATAACATAACCAGAATTATTATGCAGCCACTTGATAGAGTAGGTTTTGTCCTATATGGTAATGGACAAAACATTAATTAAATTATGTAATGGGTTTTGAACACACAAAAACTCATTACACTTTACGTTTTAAAAACATTCAATGAACAAATGCATCAGTCTCACCTCAATAAAAGGTATAAATCCATTAGGAAAAGCATGTCAAAATCAACATTTACCCACCAACTCACACAATATTTGGTTTCTTCCTCTTCCTAATCTTTCAATGTCTTTGGGTGAGAAAGAAGAGAGTAAGAGAAAGGTCATTGACCTTTTGAAGAACATTTGGCCCTGTGACATGCAGAAACCTTAGAAGTATTTCACGTGCAAGAAATATAAAGAAGCGGCTCAGCTTTCTCTATCCTCCACTGAATAAGTTCAGACTTACTGGATGGACACAATCTGTTTGCGTTTACCTTTGAACGGACACAATCTGCTTGCATTTACCAGCCACCTCTGACGGTGACTCAGAAGAAAAGAATTACCAGATTCGGTTCTCGTCATTTTTTTTTTTTACCACCAAAACACTCTGAGAATGTAGAAGAATAAATTCCAGCGCTGTTTGCATTTCTTTCATGAGCATAATCAGAGAGGATTTTCAATCTCATGCATGAAACAGCTCAGTGTCTTCAAAGACTTCAAAGGTAAGACAGTAGCGAACAGGCCGAGGGTTTCATAAAAAATAATGCAGAAAAGCTGCTCGGAACAAACTGGAGATGCCAAGGCGAGTAAAAGGAGCAGAAGAATAAAAGTCTGTTAAAGAGGAGTCAAGATGGAAGTCTGTTTGTAAATGGTTTGCTTGCATCCACCACATTTATCCACCAAAGTCCTGGTATTTTCTACTAACACAAAAACAAATCAAATTCTGTCTATTTTTATTAAGACAAAATAGAGAGAACGACAGAAAGAAAGGGGCAAACAAAATGTATCTCAAGGTCCAAATGTGAAGTCGTCATGACCTCAAAATCACGTCATCAAAATTCACATTTAACACCCAATCAGTTGATAGAATAATGTCGTCAAGCCACTAGGTGATGCTGGAAGTGAGGATGAAATCTGATTGGTTACATTAAAAAGCTTTGTTGGAAGATCTGCTGTCTTCCAGAAGCACAAACAATTTGATTGCCATAGCAACAGGTATAAGGTTTAAACCTGATTGGACAAAAATACAATTCTAAATTAAAAAACAAATAATGGAGGCAGTGCAGCCAAGAAAAGCACTGCAAAAGTATGACAATAATGTATTGATGAATAATTATCACAATTTTTAAAATACGATTTTACAATTTAGTATTGTAATTGTGTATTGTAAACATATAGAATAGCAGGAAAGGCCTTCCTTTTGAATCTTGGACCGATTCGGCATCCAGAGGGTCAACAATAAAGTTTTACATTATTATGTAATATCCTGAAATCATGGAATAAAAATGTGTGCACTTCTGTTTTACATTAATGAACATCCACTACAGGGAAGTTAAAGCGTAAGAGCCAAGTGCCTTTCACCAAGAGAGAAAGAGTCGAATCAGTTCTGCGGATTCTCAAGTCTCATTAATCACACTATTCGGTCAGAAGCAAAGAATTCGCTTTCAGAAGAGCAAGAATCTGCTGCCAAAAGGCCTTCTGACCTCTTTCTTCAGCCATCATCTCGCTTCTGAAGTCTGGCGAGACTGTGGGACATGAAAAGGTCGATCTCCATGTTGGAGTGGGCATGGCGGATGGCACCGGGGGATTGCCAATGCTAACGACGCTGGCTAATTCCACACAAAGATTAATTGCGATCCTTTAAAAACGCGGGACATTTTCTGGGCTGTGACGCTAATCTGCAGTTTTACAAGAATGTGTTACAGTAACTGCTCGTGACCTTTATTATGAATAGTGTCTTTACAGAATTTGGCAGCTACAGTGTTGCACTGTGTGAATGTGTGGCATAGTTTCAGCTTTGAAGCTAATTTGCATTTTTCTTTCCTGCGGGGAAATTGTAATTTTTATGCCACAATAACGGAAGTGAAACACTGTTTTCTTACATCAATGTCGACTTTATTTCATGTGCATTCGGGTCTCCACATTTAAATTTTTTTTACAGTTCAAACATGTAACTTTTCCATGCCACATTTACATTTTAAAACTTTTTACTTGTATGTGTGCGTGTGTGTGTGTGTGTGTGTGTGTGTATCGAAGACATCTGGTCTCACACACATGGAAACCCTGTCTGTCTGTCTCAATCATGTGTTGTTTCCCTCCGTACTGTCGAGGTGTCAGCACAATGTGAGACAGGAAACATGACGGACGAGTGTGAATCAGATCGATGTGAACACCACAAGTTACGCTGGGTAATTGTTCCGAGCAAGAAGGAAATGAAGGTCATTCCTCAAATGAGCGGTTCAAAGCAAGCGTAAATCATAGTTGTTTCATTTTCGAGTTTTTATAGTTTTGTATATATATATTTGTAAAAATGTATATTTTTATTCTAGTATAGTTTATTTTAGCATTTTTTAATGGTAAAAATTGATATTTTTAGTTTAGTCATTTTCATAAAATTGTTTTTTGTATAAAATTGCTATACATGTTTGAAAGAGATTGTTTATTAAAAAAAAGAAAAGAAAAGAAAAGAAAAAAATAACCTAACACCTTGGATAAAAAATTTCTTGGGCAAAAAACAATTGTGATTCGATGAGGTACATAAAAAGGTAATACATCATAACAATTTTCCTAACATACAGAATTTATAAACAGTATTTTTAACATAAGATGTAGATTTATTTGAAGCTTTTGGTTGTTAGGCCGCTGGAGAACATGGAATGGGTTTAGTTTTACAGATGCACTGCTCACACACCATATGTGCAAAAGACAAACACAAGATTATTTAGAAAAAAGAACCGGTGGTGACGCTTCTGTGGGCATGTGCGAGCAGATTGAGTGACCCTTCCGTGACCTCTGAAACTTAAGAAGCATCTCATCTTCAGGAATCAGCACAAAGAACTTCTGCATCAACCTGAAACAAGAGCATCTTCACCACCGCGCTGGCCCTCAGATATGCACCAAAAATACTGTAGTATACAAAAAAAAGTCCAAGGAAGGCATTATACAGTTCTCTATTTACATGAGCCATGTACACTTTTTTTTGCATATTATTACTGTAATGCAAAAAGTGTTTCACGACCCACTTCAGAGAATCTGCAGCAAATGGACACTTGCACTTGTGTCAATGTTTCGAGTTGGAGGTAATAAAAGGCTTTTATTTCACAAATGTACAAAATAAACTGCCACAAGAGGCAAAAATATTAAACTTTTCCGCACACTAAAACAGTTTGCCACCTATATTCAAAACCAACAGAATGATAAATATGATAAAATGAATGATAATGAAGAATGATAAAAACATAACTAACATAAACTTAATTATTATATTAACAATACAATTTTCTAGTGGAAAACTTCTCTTGTTTAGTAAAAAAGTGAAAATGGGCAAGATTCCAAAAATAATCTAATCTTTCAAAACTAATAACCACATTAAAAAAATGGCATCTGACTGAACAATAAAAAAATAAAAGACTTGGAAATATAAAGCCACACCAGAGGGAGGAGACGAATACCATAGGAGGGAAATTTAAATAATCATGGGGAAATAAACAATGTAAAATTGATCAACAGATAACAATGGTGATTAAAACAACAAACGTTTTATTAAACAAAATCCAACGGCAAAGAAAACAGTTCTAAAATATCCTTTATGGGGCAGCACTACTGTGGCGTATTGATTAGCACTTTCAAGTTCTTGAGAAAAATCAAGTTCTTTCTCTTGGCCACCAATCCAGGTTGTGTCCCACCTACAGGTCCACATTTGCTCCTTGTGACCCAGAAACGGGAAGGCGGAGCAGAAAATGGATGGATGGAATGATTTGGGCACAGCCAGAATACCAGTCTTCAAAGGCTGGATCTTGTAATGTCTGTAGAACTCAAAGTTAAAACATTTCTACCCTAATTTACAATCAGTGCTTAATCTAACTTACTTTATCTAGTATGCCAGCCATTGTAAAAAAAAAATGCCACTTGTTAAAAATAAAGTGTTCTGGAAAGTACGCATCGTATTTGTAATGGCTTTGCGTATCTGCTGCCCCCTAGTGATGTAATCAAGCTATATTCTGAGTTTTGTCCGACGCTTTAACTCCGTTTCTTACTCACACATATTATTCTAGTATATAGAACAATGTACCATGTCCTATGTGTTGCTAGCACAGTGCTAATCTTTAGGCGCACACTTATCATGCAAATCTAAACAAAGACGATGCAACAGTTGTTTGTGTAGAACTGCAACACTTGTGTGGGGAATGATGGTAGCTTCTCTGATGACCGCCAGCTCAAGGGTTTCTTTAGCAAATACACATTTAGCCCTTTTAACCCACTTAGTGACGTAACATTCAATTCTCCAGACATTTAAGTACTACGTTCTTCCACACGGGGGCGAATGTTTTGTTGTCGTTTTTTACGTCTGTACTTGTTTCATTTTTTTTATGAGAGAAGAGGAGGGAGGGAGGGAGAGAGAGAGAGGGAGAGAGAGAGAGAGAGAGAGAGAGAGAGAGAGAGAGAGAGAGAGAGAGAGAGAGAGAGAGAGAGAGAGAGAGAGAGGGAGAGGT
>MU204204.1:20845087-20860726 GCA_017309775.1 Paedocypris sp. Pulau Singkep
GAGTGAGTGAGTGAGTGAGTGAGTGAGGGAGTGAGTGAGTGAGAGAGTGAGTGAGTGAGAGAGTGAGTGAGTGAGGGAGTGAGTGCGTGAGAGAGTGAAATCAATATTCCATTAAAATCTCATTTTAAACATGCACTGAAAATATCAAGATAAAAATATCAATTATAAGTACAAATATCATGATAAAATATACAAAAAAAATATCAAGTGCTGCTCAGATGATTTATTCTCCGCGCATCCCTCCTTGCATCCTAATGAGGAAGGAGGCCGTTTGACCTCCAGCCCTTTCAGCTTCACTAAAACGCCCCGGAAGAACCAGGACGTCCGAATCCTACACAACCAGAACCCGAGGCCGCCGACTAAAGACGCTCCTCAAGATTTAATGACAGCGGCGTAAAAGCCTCGACACAAAGCAATCATGTGAAAACACAAAAATAGCTGGTGATCACACGCGCCGAGGCTTTTCACATTGCTTTTGGTGTTCAGAGAAACATCACGTCTCCTTATCAGGTCCCTTCAGCTCACGGCTCGTCTCCGGTTAGAATAAAGCCTTGCTCCTGTGCATAAATCCCTGAGATTTACTATCAGGGCGTGTGCTCACCTAAAGGCTGGAGGCGTTACGTTAAGAAAGCGTCTTCCATTCGCCATGGAACGCGAGGAGGGTAAAATGAAGTGGGCACGTGGTCTCAGCTGCCAGTGTTTCCCTGCTCGGAGCGGCGGGAGGGGTGAGGGGGGCTGGGAAGCCGGAGCTCTTTAATTCCGCACCGAGGGAAAACCCTTCTCCATTTCTGCGTGGGTGGATTATGGGTTACACATGTGCGAGAGTGCGCGCATGCATTATGCAGAAGCGCGTGTGCTATTTTTTGCACACAGATAGTGACGGGAACGTGAAGGGCCGGTGGTCTGTGCCGGACGGCTGGGGTGATAAATGAGAAGCGGGAGTTGAGTAACCCCCCCCCCCCTCTAGAGCGGGTGGCACGGGAAGAGTGAGGGATGCTGGGGGAGGGGCCCGGATCCAGTTGTTTTCTGGAACACTGAGGAAAGTGCTAAAGGTGTTTGTCTCCAGCTGTGCGCTGCTAAACACAACTTCCGAGCGGGACAAAGAAAGCGTGAACACACGACAACGAGGAATGATGTAACATGCCGGTATATGTGTGTCATTTCAATAAATGAGATTTATGGGATAAGCTGAACAAGGTAAAAAAAGAAAAGATAATAAAATGACAATATAACAAAAATATCATTACAGTTGTGTGTAAATAAAAACATGTTTATTATTATTTTATTTTAATAATATTGCAATTATTAATACAGAAATTCATAATTATTATTTTTAAAATATGTATGTATGTAAATATATACATTCATACACACACAGTTAATATATATATATATATATATATATATATATATTATTTTTTTTATTATTATAGATAGATTTACAAATAAATCTATTTAAAAAAAAACTAAATAGTTTTAAATTAATTATTAGTCTTTTTTTATAGTTGGCTGATATTTTACATTACATATTACATTATATATTATAGTATTTCAAAAACGTTTCAACAAACCTTCAACAAATCTTTGATATAGTATAATTTATCGGCTGTATATACCTGACTAAAGACATACACATAATGTGTGTGTTTTTTCACCCATTACAACCATTACTTTAATTGTTCATCTGCATGTGTGTGTGCCCGTGTGTGCGTTGAATCTGACACACAATATAATCCTGACACCCATCATTACAGAAATGTGAAAATGATCGTTTCTGCTTGTTTATGACTTGAGTCACGGCACATGGCGAGTCTCTCAGACGCAGACAGACTCCACGGGAAATGTCAACCTTCTGTTTGTTTTTACACTCGTAGCTGCGCAGTGATGCTCATTGACATGCCCAATGCCAGACTCTCTCTGTCTCCGTCTCCTTCTGGATGCTCACGGCTCCTTCACCACTCTGACTGATGTGGACGTGGAGCATTATGGGATGCCATCTGCAGCTGATGGACTGAAAGAGCCGATGTCCTCTGGCCACAGCCGCGCGCAGAAGACTGACACTGACATGTTTGAGACAATCTGTGTAGTGACACACACCCTGCCCTTTGCTGGAGAACATCACACACACACACACACACACACACACACACACACACACACACACGCGTCTCAAGCCAAGGGCACGATGGTCTATAACCTAATGTCCAGGAGGCCTCAGCCAATCTCACCCCATTTATTACACTGACAGAAACATAAAGAGGAGAGGGAAATAAAGAGAGGTGAGTTACAGTCACTAATCCCACATCCTTACTCCTTTCACCTTCACCCTTTATCCCAGACCATAAAACCATAATATATATCGACTAACTCACCTCACTTCATATTTGTTTCTGTCTGTCTGGCTGTTGTCCGTCCATTTATTCATCATCCACTGTTCTTTCATTTCATTATATCTTTCCTATCACGTGTCATCATATAATGTTTTATTATTCTATTATTATGTATTAAAAAGAATTATTAAATATTTTTAATTCATGCAAAAATAAAAATGCATTCATATACTTATAATATTTATATTCATACTCGACATATTATAACTTGTATAAACTTTTTATATTTGCATGCTAAGCATTTTCTATTTGTAAATGTTTTAAATTATAAATGCATATATAACATTACATCTATCATCTACATCTAATCAAATATCTAATTACATCCTAGTTCTCTGTTTCCTTTGCTTGTGTTTACTTCCCTTAACTTTTTCTTTAGTAGGTGCATTTATTGTTGATTCTAGTTTGGTTGTGTTCTTTTATGTTCTCCCATCTAATGTGTCAAGCACTTCTGTCAGTTCTTCTCTTTTTAAAGTGCGTTATAAATAAAGTTGACTTTGTGTGAGACTCACACACACACACACACACACACACACACACACACACACAGACCCACTTAGGTATTCGTTTTGGTTTACTCATTTAGCAAGTAACAGATTCGAATGAATGGCCTAATTACACAGAACAATGTGCTTCATTTGGCATTCTTCCACTTGCAATATTTATGCTACAATCTTTTCACAGCAGTTCTGTGACTGACTGCTCGCACATCCCTGTTCCACGCGTGTGTGTGTGGATTTATGAGTGTGTGTACGTGCCACATTTCCCTCCTCGGCTGCTTCTGCTGGCAAGGTGGTGGAGGTGTCAGCGATAATTCCCACTGAAATTAGGTTATGCGTGTTTGTTTTTCTCATTTCCATAGCGGCAGCTGCTCTGATTGCTAGTGCTGCCTAATTAGCAGAGATAAGAAAAGAAGATACCCATGATGCCGTGCGCTCAATACTATTGCCACAACATGTGAGTGAGCAGTGATGGGATCAACAGTTTCCCCCTCTGATGCAAAGCAGCTATGATCTCTCCCATCCATCACAGAGTTGACAATGAATAAATAAATCAAAAGAAATGAAGACTGTAATTTTACTTTACAGTCATTTGGCAGACGCTTTTATCCAAAGTGACTGGATTTGCTTTTTTATTCAAAATAGACATTGTCTTTCAAGGCGGCAGGTTTCACTAAGGAGCGAATGTGTTATTTTAATCTTTTTTGTGATTTTTGTTCTTACTTTAGTCAGTTTGATAAAAAAAAAAAAACCCTGTACATTTTTTTTACAATTAACAGTGTGAAGATCTGGGTTAATTCAGTATTCTGCTGCTAAAAAACTGTTATATGATGCACATTTTAAAAAATTGGTAGTGAAACTTTTTTTTTCACTTTTCACTATATTCCATTATTTACAGTGCATATAAAACTTTAAAAACTTTTCAAGTAAAATAAATAATTTAAATTCATGAAAAGTGATGAAAAATATATATTATAATTACTATTTTAATAAAAAAAACATTTCACATTGAAAAATGTAGCACTCACTAATAATTTTATATTAATAAATAAATTACAATAAATGTTAATAGATGTATACACATGTCATTTTAAGGGTCAAGTTTGAATGAATTTTCACAGAACATGAACTCCCACAGAAAATGTCACCTGATTCTGACATGATACACTCTGATACACACACATCCAGACAGATCAATTGACATTACACCCTGCCGGCCTTTGACAACTGTCGGTCCAGAAATGATTTCAACTATTGCACCCTTTGCCACACGACCTTGACCGATGTGATCGTCCAATGATCTCCAGCTTATGGGTTTATTGCCTGGTGCTTCCTGATCAGTGACCCAAACCGGCATTGATTGCTGCTTGTGCAAGTCGCAATTTAGCGTCCCAGAAACCTAGCATTCCCTAAACTAAAATTAGATTGATCGTCTAGACGTCTGTATTGGAAGAGCATTTTAAAGCCATTCACTGTACAAGATCTGACCTACACTTTTGCAGCAAGCTGATCCGTGGCCCTAAAGACCTCAGACGAGTAAGTTAATGAACAGTTTGACTTAAAGATCTATTAATAATGCATTTCTCCTTGCAGGCTCATACAGAGGGCATGACCAAAAATGCTCATGAATATTTAAAAAACCCACAGCTCTTCTTTTCCAAAGATGAATCACCTCTATAGTGTCTTGATGGCTACTGCTGTGCAAAGAACCTGTTTAATCTGTGGCTGACCAATCCCCACCCGCGCCGGCCGGACAGGCATCAGCTACAGATCACAGTGGAAAACAGATTCCATTATCAGAGCGGAGATTGCTTAACGTGAGCTCACGGATGGGGACACGCATACACAAACATGATTACAAAAGCCCGTTCCCCCTTGAGTTGAAATGCAATACAAGTATGAAGGTGATAAAGAAACATATTGGTGATGGAGAAGGCTGCCATCTTAACCGCTCTGTGGTGACATTGGAGGGAGGTGTGTATGAAGACAGAGTGTCTGCACTCATCTTCTCCTGACTGTGTGTGGAGCACAAGAGACACTTCACTAGCTTATCAATACCATTTGTCTTAGTTTAAAATAAACCTTGGAAGGGAGACGAAAGAATCACGTTTCCTTGCGAAACTAGTTTATACTTCAGGAGGCAACCATTGAATCAAAAAACAGATGCATTTTACAACAGGTTTTTTGGCATGGGTCATTTGTATAGGCTTAGAAACGCTTTTTTAAACGCACTCGTGCTATTACACTTCAGGACCATGGAGAGCGTCCGTTAAAAACAATTACTTTCTCTTTATAGAAATACATAGAAAATACAGAGTTCTTCGGTGTATGGCATTATAAACAAATCACTGAATGACATTACAGTAACTCAATGCAATTCTATGCACGGGGATTGATTATGAAAAGGAAGGTTTCTCTGCAAAATCAAACTATGATCTTTTTTAAATACATCGACAGCAGAAGAAAATAGCGAATTACATATCAATAAAGTAAGCTCACAAATGACTGAATTAGAAAAAATGTCGTTTTATGATAGACACAAAAGGGCATAAAACACGTGTAAACCGACAAGTGAACAAAACAAAAGTGATTGGTCGCTTCAGAACGCGTCTACAAAGAAAAAACACAAGTTAAATGTTTTTTTTTAACGTTGAAAAACGCTAAAAAAAAGGACACGTCCGCGCATTCATGAAGATTTCATCTGTCAATGTTCAAAAGTATACCAGGTCGCCTTATAACGCCCGAGACAGCAATTACAACCCCGTCAGGAGACGCGTCTTTGCTTTTTCTGAATGACTCGCGCTCGCTCTGCGCGCAACGCCACGCGCCGGGGATCGAAGCGCGCGATCCGTTCCGCTCTTATTGGACGAGTGTTGCCAATGTGTCACGCATATGCTCGGGGGGCGGGAGCAGACGTGCGTTTATAAAGCTCGCGGGGCGGCGACAGCGCGTTTGGGAAGCACAGGAGAGCGCGCGCGGTGCCGAGAAGCCTCCAGATCGCCGAGGTAGGGGAGGCGGGTCGCCTACTGCCACTCCGTCCCCTCCACCTGTATGGATGACCACTACAACCTCATCGACTCACCCTCAGCCAGCCAGAGAGGGACGAACGCGGAAAACCACGGCTACGCGGAGACGGAGAAGGACGTGATGACAGTGGTCGCCTGTGACAACATGCTGGAGGAGACGGCGGCGCTGCCCAGTCACCTGTCGCTGGACCGCTACGAGCCCGACCACGAGTGCTGCGAGCGCGTGGTCATCAACATCTCGGGTCTGCGCTTCGAGACCCAGCTGAAAACTTTCAACCAGTTCCCGGACACCCTGCTCGGGGACCCGAAGAAGAGGATGCGCTACTTCGACCCGCTCCGGAACGAGTATTTTTTCGATCGGAACCGGCCGAGCTTCGATGCCATCCTGTACTACTACCAGTCGGGCGGGCGCATCCGGAGACCCGTCAACGTTCCCATTGACATTTTCTCCGAGGAGATACGCTTCTACCAACTCGGCGAGGAAGCCATGGAGAAATTTCGCGAGGACGAGGGCTTCATCAAGGAAGAGGAGCGACCCTTGCCGGACCACGAGTTCCAGCGGCAGGTTTGGCTGCTGTTCGAGTACCCAGAGAGCTCTGGACCCGCGCGGGGCATCGCCATTGTGTCCGTTCTAGTCATTCTCATCTCCATTGTCATTTTCTGTCTGGAGACGCTGCCTGAATTCAGGGACGACAGGGACCAAACCACCGTCTCGCCCATTGCCAACGCCACCGGCCCCTTTGTGTCCAGCACTTTCACGGACCCTTTCTTTGTGATCGAGACGCTGTGTATCATCTGGTTCTCTTTCGAACTGCTGGTGCGATTTTTCGCCTGCCCCAGCAAAGCCACCTTTTCTAAAAACATCATGAACATCATCGATATCGTAGCAATCATTCCATATTTCATCACACTGGGGACGGAGCTGGCTGAGAGGCAAGGCAACGGGCAGCAAGCCATGTCTCTGGCCATCCTCCGTGTCATCCGTCTGGTGAGAGTCTTTCGCATCTTCAAACTCTCGCGTCACTCCAAAGGTCTCCAGATCCTCGGGCAGACCCTCAAAGCCAGCATGAGAGAGCTGGGACTCCTCATCTTTTTTCTCTTCATCGGGGTCATCTTGTTTTCCAGCGCCGTCTACTTTGCAGAGGCCGACGACCCGACCTCGAGTTTCAGCAGCATCCCTGATGCCTTCTGGTGGGCTGTGGTGACCATGACCACGGTGGGCTACGGAGACATGCACCCAGTTACCATCGGAGGCAAAATAGTGGGTTCTCTGTGCGCAATCGCTGGCGTGCTGACCATCGCTCTGCCCGTCCCGGTCATCGTGTCCAATTTCAATTACTTCTACCACCGGGAGACGGACGGGGAAGAGCACGCGCAATACCTTCACGTTGGGAGCTGTCAGCATCTGAACTCCACAGAAGATCTTAAGCGGACACAGAGCACCTCCTCACTCAGTAAATCGGAATATATGGTGATCGAGGAAGGAATAAACAGTGCTTTCAAACAGCCAAACTACTCCAACCAAAACAATCAGAACTGCGTGAATATTAAAAAGATTTTCACCGACGTGTAAAGTGATGTACGGTGCCAGGAACACACTCACACGCAGGAGGACAGTGACCGTTTAGATCCAGGTGAAGCATCCACGGGGTAGAACAGGACCAAAACCCTCCAGAACATCTCAGCCAAAATATATCAGCTATAGAATATATTTATTTTTGTTGAATATTTATGGAGATAGTTGGTTTGAGTCGTACGATACAGGCAGCTAACGCTATATTCTCATTGTTTTCTAGTGTACGTACAAGTGCAATAGTGGCGTTGTCTTATCACACGCTTAATCGTGATTTATTAGAAGCAATTTCGCCATGCTGGTGGATTCACAGATAATTGATTGATTTAATGACTTATTTTTTATTTTCATAAAAAAAGAAACTGTCACTTGTTCTTCAAAAAGGGATTTATTTTATTTGTACATTGACATTACACATTGGGAAAAAGTTAAGTGATTTTAAAAAATGATAAATTAATGAATTTTTAAAGTATTTAAATATATATAATAAATACATGAGTAATTATTTATATATATCAAGCCAGCAATTTCTTTTTTTACACGATTCACGTTGCATTTGTTTACAGCACTAAGGATGACGTTTTAGGACAGGGATTATAATAATTCGCAAAATATTGTGGTTGTAAGTCCGAGTTTGTTCTGAGTGTTTGCTTATAATCATCACAATACGTTGAATATTTGCAATATCTTTTGTGGCCAAGTGAAAGAACCGTGTCGCTGTTACTGTGAGCAAACTGAAGATGAAGCCGTGTTGATATCTATATGTCATAAATATGGGTGATTGTTTAATGTGACGTGCCTAGACATCTGCTCAGTCGACGTTTTTAAAATACATCAACGTGGAATGAAACATTGTCTCATGTTCAAGACACAAACGACTGTGTGATTCACCAGAGGACATTGAGTGTTTTTCTCAAAGTGAATCAAATTTGTAAAATCAAACGTCCTGTTTGAACAATCACCCATATGTCTCAGTGCAGACTCCGTCTAAACGTGAAGAATGTGCAAAAACATATTATTACGCTGTTAATAATATAATAGAAACTGTGTGTGCGTGTGTGTTGCCTGAATTATTTCCGCCTGTGGCAGACGTCATCGCTGTCTCGAAGACGACACAGCAGCTTCACTTTGCCTTCGAGAGCTAAAGGCCAAACCGGAATCATGTCTGAAAGTGGCGCGTCTGAACGAGAAGAAGTCTGCTGGACTCTCTTCCACCCCGCCATGGGAAACTACAAGATCAGAGAAGGGAAGACTGAAAGAGATCACGCCTTGAGCCCGCCTTGTGATGCAGTCTCCATGGCGACTACGGTTTCCTGGGTAACCCCTGTTAATGTTACCATGACATCCTCCCCCGTTGTCAGAGCAACGCTCCAGATGGTTCACAAAGCCTGACTGGCAAAATAGAGCAGGAGAATTGGGATCAGAAAAGGAACCTGAAGGCTATCGTGATCCGTCACTGGGTGGATTTCTAGCAATGGATTGCAAACCATCAAGCTGATGCTGTTATTTTGCATACTAAAGTGATGGTTACTCAAAGGTGGGAACTTTTCCTCCGTGGCTTGCGTTCACTCATGCGCGCTATCTGGCGTTCCTGTGGAGGAGACAGGAGGATTAGCGGAGGTTTCACGCTGTCACTCCTCTTGATGGGTGTTCGAGGGGCACGGCGGTCCACCAGACACGGTCCAAGATCGCAGTCAGAGAGAATCATCCTCAACCTGTAGACCCTCAGGCCCGGGCATCTGCGCTCTCCGCCATGGCTGTCTTGTGTATTAATATCTATTGGATAGAGCACACACACGTATTCATGTTTAGTCTACGTGTGTGTTGAATACTGAAGGCCTTACGTGACATGAGAGTGCACACAATACTCTCCAGATGGATGCATTTTATTGTAATTTCATCCTGATAAATTGCTATGAATCCATATTTATGTACATTGAATTCAATGCAGTCGATTGCTTAATAACATCAGCACGTCTAGTTCACGTTCGTTTTTACAATTTCGATGTTTCATTTTTTGACCGATCGGTGAAGTTCAAGAGGTGATTTGCTGCTCGGTGCTGCCCTCATGTGGAGTAGAGCTGCAACAGACGCACTTACTAGCAAAATACCCGTCTGATTTAGATTATCATCTGATACAAACGTGATCGAGAATGAGTGTAATGTGAATATTTAGGGGGTTGGTGTTAATAATCATACTTTATGGACTACAACAAGGCGCTATTTAAATTATAATATGAACTCTTCGTCACTCCTCTGAGATATTAAAAATAGCCGGATCTGTTTTTCTTCACTTCAGCGAGTCTGAAAGAAACAGCGGAGACAGTGATTTCTCACATTTGAGCTGTTGTTTCCGAGGTGTCGACACAGTGTGAGGTGTTTCTGCAGCACGACGCCTGTCAAAACTCAGGTCGATGGCATTATCTCACACACACAGCTCGCAAACACTTCTTTCACTTTTCCCCCGCTGCTTTCACTCTTCTGCATTGTAAACATGCGCTTCAAAATTCCATCAAGTTATTAAAAAACGCCGAAAGACTTGAAAATTCCCTCAGGTGATTCACACCGAGTGAGCAGGTTTGGCTGTACTAAATTTCACACAAAAAACGTGTATTTTTGGCAGTGTTTGGGTCCTAAACGCTCAATAAACACTTACATCTATCAAATATACGTTAATTTAATGACAAATGACAGCTTGTTTGTTCCAAATCATGTATTTGTCCACAACGTGCTAATGGCCTCCATCACTTGCTCTTGTAAGTTTCTCTCGAGAATCCACTTCAGTCCATTAATTACTTCACAAGTCGACTGGAAAAAGGACCAAGATAGACTCAGACATAAACGTCCTCCAGCCTGGAAGATTTGCATCCGCTCAGTCTTTAGCGAGTTCCGGGACGCGCTTGGTTTCATCTGTCACGCCGCAGATGCGTGAAATGTTTGTCCACACGTCAGATCTAAACGCATGCCTTGTTCCTCAAGGCTTCGGGGAAGATCAGTGCAGCGCCTGAGATTGATGAGCAATACCTGAGATGTTAACCTTTCACAAATGGAACTCCGAACGCAACACACCCGCATTTCTCACTGTCGAGTCTCGTCTTTCTCCATCTGAAACACACAGGAGCCTTTCCAGGGAAATCCTGCAGGGAGAATCCTGAAGAAGAATGCAATGGACTGATGGATTTGAGAGGAAGACTCAGAGTTGCTGAGAGAAAATATAGGCTTTTGGAGGGATGGATGGATGGATGAATGCATGATGAATGGATGGATGCAAGGGCCGACCTGAGATGGTTGTCTGGATCTTCTGCCACTGTTTTTCTGGTGTCACTAGGTTTTAAAGCTGTTATCCTGATGTGAGACGTGTGTGAAATATGAATTTGGTTGACTTTGATATCAGTGAGATGGTCTTCTGTGATTCAAGGAACCATCACGCTCAAATTTACAGAATCCTGAAATGTTGCAAAAGCTATAAAACCGCAACAGAAAGCTGAAACCCCCGGAGATGAATCGTCACTGGAGTCTGTTGTTTTCCGATCTGATGTTCTTCCATATGGTTGGACTGAGGCCAGATCACTCCACTGAGCTTCAGATTGGCACCATCTTGGTGGTTTTACATCAAAAATAGAAAGCACTTGGGTTGCTGTTTTATCAATTCAAGGTGAGTGGTTGCAAATCATCAAACTCCTAAAATTGTTTTGTACAATATACGGGTTAAACCTACTTGCATAGTTACTATACCACAGTAAAATACATTGTTGGCACACCCTAGCAACCACAAACCTAGAAGAACCTTCCACAACATTGAATGTATAAAAACCTCCAAATATAATTGAAACAATGTAACAACAAGGCACCTGGGAACATTGTGAAAACTTCATAGCAACACCTTAGCAACCAAAAAACAAAAACCAGCAGAAGATCCACATCTACACTGCATCAAACTTACTGGAGAAACAGTCACCAGCTAAAAAAAAACAACCAAAAGAAAAACACCCAAAAGTAGTAACTTCGAACACCCTAGCAACGCAAAACATCAACTCCGTAGTTAGGCCCTAGCATTATCTTGGTTAGTTAGTTTCAATAGTTTCAACAAAGAGTGTCAAGATCGTAATAAGCCAAACTTGTTTAGCATCTAGCAACACCTCAGAAAAAAAAAACACCATTGTATCAACCGTATAGCAACAGTTTGTATCACCCTAGCAACCAAAAGCCCTACAGCACACAAGATCCGATGGTGGTTAGCAAGGGTTTAAGGTACTTGAGTAAATGCACTTGGTTACTTTACTTAAGTATGTTTTTGGCTACTTTGTACTTGCACTGAGTATCAAAAATATAAGCAACTTTTACTCTCTACTCCACTGCATTTCAGATCGAGTAGCAGTACTTTTCACTCCACTACATTTGAACAAACACTTATCGTTACTCGTTACATTTTGAAAGCCGGAATCGATTTGTACCACGATTAATTCTTGGGCGGACGAGGCAAATATCGCCATCTTTAGGCTGCTGAAGGTAATGGACGCTATTTGTGAATTAGAAACCACAAAAACGTGAATTAGGAGCATAAATGTACGTACACTACTGTAGCTGTTTTAGCTAGCGACATATATAATATATAACTTTATATAATACATATATAATTTACTAATCAGAATTTAATTTTATAACTACTTGCAAATTTAGGTGATTGAGACTGACTTTTTGTTCTTTTCGTCTTGTTCTACCTTTTTTCAAACATTGAGGTTAAATTCTGTTTCTCTGTTAGAAAACAATAGTTTGTTTTCACATTTCTTTGTTTTTGGGGCAAATAAAATACTTCTTAATACTTAAGTTCTTTTAAAATTGGATACTTTGCTACTTTGACTCAAGTCTTTTTAAAATCGGTGACTTGTTACTTGTACTGGAGTAATTTTGACAGTACGTATCTGTACTTGTACTCAAGTATGGCTGTCCGGTACTCTCTACACCCCTGGTGGTGAGTAACTGGGGATGGCGATGCAGAGTGTGTTGCGTTTACTGTACGTCTGATGGTTTGAAACAGCTGCTCCCGTCATACATCACCAGGGGAGCGACTGAAGCGTGTGATGCGTGTTGGCGCTCTCCTATAGTCCACAGCTCTCCCTCTTTTCCCATGCCACTCCTTTTCCTGCTCAGAAGAGTGTCTCTCCACTGCACTAACTCTCTCCGACAGCCTATTAAACCACTGGAGATGAAACCATACGATAACCACCACGAGTCCAAAGCCTCAGAGACGCTTAAAAGTCCCTCTGGCCAAATAAACGAGACGTGTGCTTTATCACCACGAGTCAAGCGACTATCTGACTGTTATCTAATTTCATGCCACTTTGTTGGCATTATGCCATGGTTCATAATCAGGCCGACGTAGAGGGGAAGTTCATCTCTGACGCTAATGCTGCGCAAATCTCACGAGGCATATTTACTTCTTGCTTTGTGTTCGAACGGTTTGGCCACATTCTCACTGCTAATCTTGATCAGCGGCGTGGACAGTTGCTGGCGGGGGGAAATACAAGTATATATATAATTTTTTATAGATTTAAGTATAATTTTATTACACATAAATGCGTTTTCGTGATTCGCAGGTTTCTTGTATTTATGGCTGTCGACTGGACACCAAGTGAAGTGTGAAATTAAGAGGAGCACATTGTGAGTCTGACCTTGTCCTTGATGATTCTCCACATTTAGAAAATACTGCAGGTTCCATCAACCAGAACAACCCGGGTGAGAAGAACAAAGTCCGTTCGTCCCTTTCCACTTCAAACCACTTTTATGTCTCCTTCTGACGACAAAGAAAGGCTTTGGAAAGGCCTCAAGCTCAAATCCAGGAAGTGAGGCAACAGTTTGGTATTATATCAGTCTGCACTAAAACTGAATTAATTTTTTAAAGGTAAATTAAACAATTTTCATTCTAATAATTAGTTTATTTATCAGTGAATTTATCAAGAGGACTCCAATACCCAGAATCCATTTTGCCAGTCAATATTTTCTGAAATCTTATCCTATTCTTTGTATTGTATCTACAATGTGTCAAAATGTGTGCTCTCTAATGATAACTTAAAGATAAACTTACACTTGAGTGAAGTAAAAAAGAAAAGCAAAACACTGTAACAAACCCATAGCAACAACTCAGCGCAACCAAAAACCATCCTTTTTCTCGGAAGTTCAAGCGTAAAGAGGAAATACTTTTGTAAGGCAAAACCTACTAGAAAGATTGTGAATTATTCGGACTAGTGTGTAAATACCTTCTTCTAGTAAGTGACAAACAGTGCCACCTTGCGTCAGGGAGAAGATTACGTCACTTAAAAATCACGTCTGTGAACACAAAATAATTTTTTTACGACTTTATTAAAATAAAACTTTTTTATTACTCAAATTTTCCCATTATAGTTTTGCTAATATCACCTTCCCTTTCTCATGGATCCGTGATGTAATAACGTATAAAACGATGTCGCTCATGCAGAAGTACCTCATAATACCTAGCTGTTGCGTTTCATGTTCAGTCATCATCACTAGGAAGAACATGAAGCGCTGAGTCATGGCTTTCCTTCCACTTCAGTGGTGGATCCGTTAGAAAAGCCTGCAGGCGTGACATCACATCTGAGGCCGAGCGCCAGTGATTCCACAGCGTGTCATCACGGCTCCGGGTGCCTGTCGCCATAGTAACACAAAAGTAGCATCCAATAGCTGCTAAACACTAAGAGTGGATGCCGCATCGGTAATTTCTGGCTTTTGGATCCACTCATTAGACTGTCTAGACCATGTGTTGTGGGGACACTTCACTTCTCAGAGTTTAATATTCTTTATTTTATTTAAATATGCTTCCACTATTGCATTTAAACACATATTGTCACATGTTGGACTGGGTTCGTGACCTTCAGTGGCAATGCAATCCTGGATCTTCTCAATCTCAAACAGCTTGAAACAAAGATCTGCAGAAGTGCCGTGTCATCAAGGACAATGGGATTTCCGTATTAACCTCACTCTACACTTTTGATTTAATTATGTTATAGAGTCAATGATGAGTTTTAATGAAATTATGTTCTTGATTTTTCCAGATTTATGGTCACATGCAATAACATTAATTGGCTTTCAGAGAAATTTGCCGGCTTTTCCACCCGCAATTCCCAGTTGTGTCTCAATACCATGCAACAATCATTTTAATGGCATTCCTTATTCAATATTCTCAATTGTCCCATGTGAGTGAACTTGTGCATTTACCGACTGTGGGTGAACCTGAGATCAATAGGACATTTCCTCTGGTTCTTAAACACGCAGCCGTTGAACTGAAGGGTTAATTAAAGCGCTCCGGCTAAAGCAAAGGTGAAGAGCGTGAGTTATGCTTCAGAGAGAGCGATTGATTGACATTCCAACGACGGTTATAAAACAAACAGGGGGATTCTGACACAAAAACCTATTGAACGTAATTTGTATTCATAACCATTCCTGGAAAAAGCCCATGCAGGGAATATGACAAACGACTGAGCCGAGCCGTACAGCACATGGACTGTAAAAGATCTGAACTCTTGAATGATGATGATCTTCAGCACGGGGCTGTTTCAGATATTCATCTGACATTACGCTGTAAATACTCTGCTGTATGGCTATGATCTGCAGAAAAAGAACAGCCACTGTTAGGAGAACGAGAGAGGAGAGAGAGAGAGAGAGAGAGAGTGCTCTTGGGGAAAAGCAAATAGATGGATGGATGGATGGATGGATGGATGAGTAGATAGATAGATAGATAGAAAGATAGATAGATAGATAGATAGATAGATAGATAGACAGACAGACAGACAGACAGACAGACAGACAGACAGACAGAGTGAGTGAGTGAGTGAGTGAGTGAACAAGTGAGTGAGTGAAAGCTAGAGAGATTGAAAGATAGAGAAGGAAAAAAGAAAAGAACCAGGGATGAATATAAAATGAGGCAGAGAGAGAAATAATGGGAAGGGAGATAGAAAGAATTAGGATTGAGATAAAGAAACAAAGAAACAGTGATATCAAGCAAGCGAGAAAGAAGGAAAGAGAAAGAGAGTGATAGGGAAAAAGAGTGAGTGAGTGAGTGAGTGAGTGAGTGAGACGAGGGGAAAAAGAGGAGGGTAAGAGAAAGAGAAAAGGAGAATCAACAAAGGGAAGAT
>MU204204.1:20860826-20876400 GCA_017309775.1 Paedocypris sp. Pulau Singkep
GAGAGTTTACTGGCTTTTACTGCGGAACTGGGTGTTTCTTCCTCAGTCAGTCACTAAGAGCGTCTAGTAAGCGCCGGGATGGAGCATCGCGTCCCCTTTAAAAGCCGCACTCTGCGGATAAAGTGAGGAGTGGAGGCGCGGACGGAGCGCGTGTCTGGAGACTCTGACCCAACAATCTTTTAATATTCACGGCAACGATTGACTGCAGCCGGAATTTACCTCTGTAACTAACAGACTGGTGGCTAATGACGGCTAATGACGGCTCCGGCAGCGTGACCGGTGGTGATGAGCGAGCGAGCGAGGGGACGCACAGGTAGGAAGATTCGTCTCTGCGGACTTCTAACGTCTTTAGCATCTGTTTTCATGTCATCACGACAGTTTCCTCAAATTCACAGTTCAACCTTAATATGTGTATCTTAAATAGTAAGTTTTCGAGAAAGAAAGAGTTTTTACACTGTGTGTGTGTGTGTGTGTGTGTTTCATTTTCTCCATAATCTGCATAAAAATCCTCCAACATATATTGTGATAAAGTGCTTACAATATATTTACATAATTCTCAGTTGTGACAAAAACAACTGCAATGTAAATCACATTGTTCTAATTAATACATTTTTTTTTCTTTCTTCAAATATGTAAAAAGTGCAAATTGATTTTTAATTCTTCAAAGAAATGTTTTTTGATTAACCAATATCGTCCAAGTTTGGCTTGTCTGGCTAAATAATTTGTTTAAAGAGAGAAGATCCTGTAGTAGACCCGCCGACTGCACCAAAGACATTATTTTGAACATTTTAGGCACATATCATACTTCTGTAAGAAGAATCTGTGTAAATATAGGGCAACAATAAAAAATTATTTATACGTTTACTCTTCTTTGTGCTTCAACAAAAAGATCTGGTTGGATTTTAACAATTTCTTTTGCCACACATGGGCACCATTAAATCTCAATTATGGACAATTCTATTTTATTATTTTATTATTAACTGAAAGTCAAACTCCAAGCGATGCTTTGCCCTGCACTGCAGATGTTCTTTATTCATCTCCATCAATCTGTTCAGCAGATACCGAGGTGACCTCTGGGTGGGCCAGTTGGAGTGTTTCACTACTCTTTAAAAGAGAGAAGACGTACCGTAAGGTCACATGCTGTTTACTGCTCGTCCTTTCCTCGTCCTTCTCAAACAAGCTGCTGTGATGAAGCTTTGGAGGAGACGAGGACACACCTGCAGACTCTGCTCCTGAGCCCCTCCGTCCTGTCTGCCCCTCATGCATCGGGAGATCATTACACCATTTCCCCTGGACCACACGGATGCCCGGAACGCTCTTCAAGAAGCTTGACGTGACTCCTGGAAAACAAAGGAACCCTGAGGAGCTTGATGTTCATTTAAGCAGGTATATAAACCCTTACAAGCAGGGTATTTTGCTTCAAGCAGCTTTATGGATAAAGTTATGGAGAGTAAAAAATATATATATAAAGAGTCTTGTTAAGCTTGACGTCTTTTTCCCTGCAGTTTAATTTTTTATGGGCTGCTTCTGCTGAATATTTCAGTGCATGCTGCCACTATTTGGGACAAGCAATATTTCATTGAAGCGAATGCACCGAGTGTGTGAATTGAATTCCATATTTGCCCGTCAACAAATACAGATAAAGGAGAGTCGCTGCAGGCACTGATGTGTGTTGTCTGAAAGCCTGTCCAATGGGATTGTGTGGATGTTATCTGCTAATTTTTACTAACCAATCACAATCATGGCGTGGATATTTCTATGGCACCGTAAATAGTCTTTGCCTAGTGTCTGTTTCTGTGAGTTGCCTGTAAAACCACATTAGATTTCAGTGGCTCTCAGATCTGCTTTATCCAGTGATTCTCTCTGAATGGGATCAGATTTTTGTACTGTGATCATGGCAGAAAAAAACTAGCATCACACAACCAGCGTTTCGACTTTTTCGGTGCGGTGTCAAAGATTCATATTTACGCAAACCTAATTTCTAAACAAATTAATACAATTACAAAAACAAATTACATTAAAAATATTTTACTTAGTTTTATTAGTTACTACAATGGTTTTCTGTACATAACATGTCTAAACAAAACTCAAAAAACACAACACAAAACTTTAAAGAGTACCTTAAAACCATACTTTAAGTAAGAATACCTTACTGTAAAAATTACTCCATTACAAGTTACTAGTCACCAATTACATGAAGAAGTGAAGTATCCAATTTTAAAAGAACTTGAGTATTTTAGTCATACTGAATTTAGCCTAAAAAACACTTTATTTATTTCCTAATACAGAAATGAAATTTAGCACCTCAATGTTTCAAAATGGTAGAACAAAGCAAATTAATAAAAGAACAGAAAGTCAGTCTCAGTCAAACTTAAGTGTGCAAAAAAAGTGCCACAGCTAATTGACGTTCATGTGATTTAGCTCATAAATAGAATTCAGTACCTTCAGTGCATCCTGCAGATGGCGATATTGCCTTTGATCAAGAAATTTGCTGCTGTAGAAAAATATGCCGACATGTGGCACACAATCACAAAAGGACTCAATCAAAAATTTAGTCAAGAAGAGAGTAAAAGTTTCGTACATTTTTAAGACTTAGTATAAGTACAAAGTAGCAAAAAAATACCAAGAGAAAGTAACAAAGTACTTTATATCACTGATGTAGACAGACACAATTCCACCTAAAGGTCTTTTTCTCTTTGTCTTTCAGCCAACTAACCTGGACTTGTGGTCAAGCTAGCGGCCTGGGCTTGTATACTGGGATAGCACTGGGATAATTTTCCACTGCTTGGTACTCGGCGTTGGCAAAAAGTGCCAGGCTCACTCTCCTGCGTAATGACTGTAGCCAATGGCGACCCCTCGGATGAGGCGGCAACACACCCCGGTCTACCTAGAGACTACGACGTCGGCATGGAACCAGAGTGTTGTGAAAGAGTGGTCATCAACATTTCAGGTCTCCGTTTTGAAACACAGCTCAAGACCCTCTCCCAGTTCCCAGAAACATTACTCGGGGACCCCAAGAAGCGAATGAGGTACTTCGACCCCCTAAGGAACGAGTATTTTTTTGACAGGAGTCGTCCAAGCTTTGATGCCATCCTCTACTATTATCAATCTGGGGGACGGTTGCGACGTCCGGTTAACGTCACTCTGGATGTGTTTTCAGAAGAAATACGCTTTTATGAGCTTGGCGAGGAGGCGATTGAGATATTTAGGGAGGACGAGGGATTTATTAAGGAGGAGGAGAGACCACTTCCTGACAATGAGTTGCAGAAGCAGGTCTGGTTGCTGTTTGAATATCCGGAAAGTTCTGGGCCAGCCAGGATTATAGCTATCATATCCGTCATGGTGATTCTCATCTCAATTGTCAGCTTCTGTTTGGAGACCTTGCCCAACTTCCGGAAGGATGAGGAAGACATGCACAAAGTTCACAATCCTCAGTCGAACTCCACAACCAGTCACACGTCCACTTTCTTCACGGACCCATTCTTCATCTTAGAGACTCTATGCATCATCTGGTTCTCCTTTGAGTTCTTAGTTCGCTTTTTTGCTTGTCCTAGCAAAGCCAGCTTCTTTGTGAATATAATGAACATGATTGATGTGTTTGCCATCGTCCCCTACTTCATCACACTAGGAACGGAGTTGGCAGAGACGGCAGAGGACGGACAACAAGGGCAACAAGCCATGTCACTAGCAATTCTGAGGGTAATCAGACTTGTGCGAGTCTTCAGGATCTTCAAGCTCTCCCGTCACTCAAAGGGACTGCAGATTCTCGGTCAGACCCTGAAAGCCAGCATGAGAGAGCTGGGCTTGCTCATCTTCTTCCTTTTCATCGGGGTCATCCTCTTTTCCAGCGCCGTCTTCTTTGCGGAGGCAGATGAACCAGAGTCGCAGTTCTACAGCATCCCTGATGCCTTCTGGTGGGCTGTAGTCTCAATGACCACGGTTGGTTATGGAGATATGGTGCCTACCACCATCGGAGGGAAGATTGTTGGGTCACTTTGTGCCATAGCGGGTGTCTTGACCATCGCTTTGCCCGTGCCTGTCATTGTCTCCAACTTCAACTATTTCTACCATCGGGAAACGGAAGGTGAGGAGCAGGCACAGTATCTTCAGCTGAACGTCCCCAAAGCTGACTCGCAGGAAGAGTTGAAGGATCGAAGCGGAAGTGGGTCCGACATCAGCAAGTCCGACTACATGGAGATCCCAGAGAACGTCAACAACAGCATGGAGGACTTCCAGGAAGACATCATGAAGGCTGCCAACTGTACCCTAGCCAACACAAACTACGTCAATATTAAAAAAATGCTGACGGACGTGTAGGTTTTTGAGATTCAGAGGAAGATTTTTGAGATCTCTGCCGTCCTTTGATCAGAAAAAACTCAACCACAATCTAGAAACTCATCCAGAGCGGGATTATTTAAGTGGAGCTGAACACAAATGGCAGCCCATAAGTATATATACCAAGCCAAACTGCACCAAAGACAAGTCATTCATGTGCTTTATCTGCTAAACTCTAAACCTTGAGCAAGTTCTCCACACGGCTGCTGCTTCCAATCTCATTCGTCTTTTTCCAATGTCCTGCTGCAGATTTGAAGGACAAGATGATCTGGACATGTCAGTTTGGCCATACTGTGTCTTTGATATTTAACATATCCACTGGCTTTTCTCGCTTAAATCCACTCGCAGTTCCCGAAAAAATGGTCAAAACACCCCAGACGAGAAAAATGCTTGATGTGTTTCATGTAAGAACATAGTGTTCAGTACATATATAGCCCTTGTTTCTGCTGCGAGCTGCAGGGATAGTTCAAAATGTAGTTGATATTCAAATTACGTTGCCACTATATGAGCCATATTGTAGTTCAAACTGTATTATCCATGGATCAACATCTACAGTAGAATTCAAGCAGGGCTGTTTTTAATCTCTGGCTTTGACTAGCATGTCGCAATCCTGTTGAAATGGCGAACTGGTGGAGCTTGCAAGTCATCACGTCTTTTATTCTAAATGCGAGAAAAATATTACGATGCTGCATGGGCAAACAACTGAAATCTTACCGTATGGCTTGTGCTTAAAATACAGAGGATAGATATTATAGAAGTCAAACACTAGTGCTCTGTACATGTAAACCTACTCATGCATCCACATTATAATCCACAAACGCATTGAAACTTAAAGAGAATTTCCAGGTTTTGCTTTGTAAGCAAAACTATAAAAAGAGACTCGGCATTGAATTAAGACGGACAGGGCAGAGGAAGAAAGCATTGATCGTCCCCGCATTGACCGTGTTTCCTTTCAGGCGACCTTGAAATCCATCAGCCTCTTGTGTGAAACTCTAACACTGGATGGGCAGAGAAGGAAGACATTGAGGTGAGCTCGAGCGAAAGAAAGGAGAAACTATTCTGCCATTATCTATACACAAACTCACATGTTTTAAGGTCTTTGAAGTCAATTCAGCTTTTTTTTTATTATCATTTCCGGTTTTTACACATACTATGCCAAAAATGACACAAGGTTTGTCGGTTTTGACCACATTTGGTAAAGTTTACCATAGCTGCCTTTATTTAATCACTAATGGGTTTTTTTATGCCTGTGAAATGAAACCAGTTACGATTAACAGTTTTGGTTCTGTTGGAAATCATTTCAAAAGGCCTTTATTTTGAAATAAATGGCTTCAAGAAAAATGTTTACTGTCATTTTTAAGCAAAGATCCAAAAGAAATACTACTTATCTCCCGTTCTCTAAACCCGTTCTTCTAAATGAATTCTTACCTCCAGGTGCTTTATCTTGATTTGTTGTCTTGTGCTGATGCTTCAGGTTTTGTTGCAGGTGTGAACTTCTTTCTCAGTGGCTGAAAAAAAACAGTACGCAGCTTGTGTTTGTGTGTGTGTGTGTGTGTGTGTGTATCTTTGAAATTAATCTGTAGATTAGTCTAGAATGGATTATTCTCTTTTTTATTTACAAAAATAAACTAGAAAATTAGGACCTTGTTCCTTTGAATTGTGTACAAAACATTCCCATCACTCAATCAACGTGTTACGTTTGCCACACCAAAGTTCATGGGTTCGATTCTAGTTACGACATGATGAAAATTTGCTTAAATCTCATCTTGAATATCGGTGAAGCGTCAACAGTCCTGTCTCGCATCATAACGAAGCCATTGTGCTGCTCAGAAGAAGCTTTGCACAACTTTTAGAAGGATATTCTTAGAATAACACAATAATGATGATGCTGCACCGATTCAAGCCGCTCAGATGCTACTCACAGATCTTTCTGAAGAAGATATTATTAGCCCAGCAAGAGAGAGAGAGAGAGTCTGTTCGATTTCAATCGACTTCAAGATTCACTCTGCTAAAAATATCCATCTCTCGTAATATTATACTATTATATTATTAAGTGTGAGAGTGACAAGATAAGGAACAGAACGTTCAGAAGACAAAAAAAATGGAATATAGAACAGAACAAGTGGAATAAAAAAGGTTTAGGAATAAAAGACCTTTGTGAAACATGTACAGATAACCAAACTGCTAATGAGACAGAGAAACTAAATTAGCTAATCAGAAAATGTTTTATAATCATATAGTTTTTAGATTAACAACGGTTTCTATGTAAGCTCATTGATTTGAAACGACAATAAAAAAAACGTATATTTATGTACATTATACTATATGGAATAGTAATGTCATATGCTGTTATCTAAAACAAAAGTGAATAAATTATAGTTTTATGGATATTTTTTGCTGTAGATAACTATGATGATCCAAAACATCGAGATCACGAACCTTTGAGATCGTATTTAATCAAATTAAAACGGGAAATTTGCGCGAGCTTGTTTGTTATATTTCCGGTGTGAGGCAATATGTCAAATAGAAAACGAGCGTCCTCTAACGACAGATTCATGAAATGCAACACGTTTTGACCAGAGACTTTCTTAAATTTTTAAATTCTTTGCTAACCTATCTGCAGTGCTTTTGGATATAATCATATAATGGATATAATAATAATAATAATAATAATAATAATAATAATAATTATTATTATTATTATTATTATTATTGTTGTTGTTGTTGTTGTTGTTGTTGTTGTTGTACAAAGTGGATGCACATTAAATAAATGAAAAAAAAATAAATGAAAGTCAGATTGTTTCTAATTTAATAATATGCTTAAAAATATATAATTTATTTAAAAAACGAGTTTTGCATTTGTTACATCACTGTTATAAAAAAAATTTTGTGGACTCTTAAGGCACATTTAAAATCCTATCAAATGTTTAAAAATTGAGTGTGAGCTTCAATCTAAAAAAAAATAATGAAAATATGTGTACCTTATGTTTGCCTATTAGGAAATGGACGTTTATCAGTACAGTAGATTATGGTATATTATTTATCATATGCGGTAATTTGTCGACAGATTAAATTCTCGTGTTTTACCTATACATTCTCCATAAAAAATTATATTTAATCTTATTTTTTAATCAAGCATATAAGACAGAAAATTATTTTAAAAATACATTTTCGAATAGAAAAAGTAAATAAAACGAATACAGCATATGAAAAGCATTGAAAGCATAACATGGTTACACACTGCATTTTAAAGAATATGCATAAATTATTTTGGTATTAGAGGACACACTAGGCGCAATGTAGTGATGCAATAATATACCACATATTTTTAAGAATAAGCTCTGTGACATGATGTGCATCTATAAGTCTAATTACTGAATAGCTTTCTGATGGGCTGTGTTCAAGTCTGCGTTCTGTGACAGACCCCGGACACACCGGAGCCGTATCCAAGCCTCAGATCCCCCTCGGAACTCCTCGGATGCCATATGGCCTGCACTCCGGTCCTAGAAGGCCGCACCTTTATCCCAGAGAGAGAAAACTGCTGAAGATAAGCGAGGAAAGGACCGGTCTTCACTCTGTTTCATGCCACATACAACGCTAAATTGTATAGAATATAAATATGAAATGTGCACAATTTCATTATTTACTATAAACAATTTTCTATTTCTTTGTACGTATGCACAAATGTATAGATGTAATATATTGATATATTTATACGTTATAAGATGTAATTACTTTTATGTTATTATTTGCGTTATGAAATTGTATTATTATAAATGTAAAATAAACTTCTAAATACATCATACTATTATATGTAAGCGTTTATATTACCATAATATACCATTTTGATTTAAAAAATGTTTTATTTAACGCAGAAATTCGAACCAATGTTTTGTTTAGTTCAATTATGAACAATTAGGCTTTGTGTTTAGGCTGAAAAGGTCCTATTTCTTTAATCACGCTTCGTCACAGCGCTGTTTTAGCGCCACCTGTCGGTTCAAAACACATCTCACAATATACTTTTCTTATCATAAAAATACAATGTACCTGAATAAATATTAATACCTGAATAAATATTTTATACATCGTATGACTATAGATACATTAATATAGACTTCGGAATAGTTTACATCTTTAAATGCTATAATTATTGTTCCGTGGCTGGTCGAGATCACGAGATAACTTGATATACTATTGATTTATTTTATTTCTGTAATACATAATAGTTTTTTTTTTTTAGATACCTAGACACATAAATACAATACTTGTCATTGGTTAAACAAGCGTCACTTGTATCATTCATTCATTCATATACTAAACAATGTAAGCCATTGCATTTTACTGAAAAAAGGTAAAACAAAAATAAAAATAAACAGAAAAAAATTGTTATAACGATTTCAATACGAATGTGGTCTGAACTGTTATTTTATTCATTTTTCAGTTTAGTGTCGATTACAGGCTCTTCCACTGGGGGCAGTGTGCGACAAATTAACGGCTTCTCCATACTCACACTTTGTTTTCTTTTACAGATGAAATGTGCCTAGAAAGAAGTTATTACATATAATAAAAAATATGATTTAAAATAAAAATAATTAGAATTAAAAATACGTATTATTAATCTAATTAGTATATTTATTGACAAAATCTCATTAGACTATATATTAAAATATAGATATTTAGACACTAAATATTGACATATAACACAACACTATTATAATATCATATGCATATGATCATATATGATTGCTATACCCAGTCCAGCGCAATTAAAACATTTTCATGTTGTTAGCCACTTGACGTGTCAGAAAACATTAAAAATTAACAGTGACATTTAAAAGTGACAATTAAAAAGTGACATACATACGTACAAAAATAATAGGAATTTAATTCAGTTTCATTAAGTATTATCGTTATAAAACTCTAAACAAATAATGTTTATAAATAGAAAGATGAATAATGCTTTTAAACATCCCCTTAAGACATATAAAGCCACAATAGCTATATGAATTATTGTTGATCATAATTATCATGCAGCTAAGCGTCTACCGGTATTTATTAAATCAATGCAAGTACAACAAAGACTCGCAAGGTGGAAACGGAAAAAGCCATTTGTTTGTAGAAAGCATCGTTTAGCTGGAAGTGAATGTGATGCATAAAATCAATGAACCCATTTCATTACCCTCAGTTTTATCGATCATCCACAGCAGAAAACAGAGTCAGGCCAGAGTCAGGAGGAGAAACCCTGAGTGAAGGAGAGAGACGGAAGGTGAGAAGGTAAAGACTCAGAAGAAGAGACACATTACAGGTTTACTCACGTGTTCGTCAGTAATACACACACAAAGCACCGCTACACACTTACATTTCTCAAATCAAACTTGTAATTTATACGTAGATAGACTAATAATCGTTAAAATATCATGGTCATCCAATATCATGACATCATCAGTTTTAGATGTAAAGTTGCATTACATTATCCGTCACATTTGATATCATCAATCATCAGTTTTCAGAACACGTATTTTATATACATTAGACATCATGTGACATCATCAATAACCATATAATAAGACATATGACATCATCAACATACAACATACATCTGGAAAGACCAACAAACTCACACAAGCACATGCCATAGTTAATTATCAGTCTCAGCCACAACAATAGTTCTTTATGGCATCATCAACCATCAGTCAGATGACATCATCAATCATCAATATCAGAGGACATCATATTATCCATCAAATGACATCACCAGGCACATATGACATCATCACATCAGGTCACATCCTTAGTCTGGTATGACATCAAAAACCAGTCCAGATTACATGACATCATCTACCTTTGCAAACATTCAAGAAGGATTTACAAGTTTTCCTTGCTTAAATATCAAAAAAATGTACACATAAAAACATCTGAAAATAAAGACCAAAAGTTTGATATTGAAGCCACAACAAAAACTTTCAAGCACTCTCTCACAAAAATCTCTGCAAATATCTGTTTCGATGGACGTTGTCAGAAAATCGAGCTGGATGAGATACGCATACGTGAGAAATACGCAACTTAACCCTTGAGATCCTGCAGAGCTGCTCTTCAGCCTCAACACAGGACCACCGAAGCAGAAAGACCCCGGCCAGGTCCGCACCAGAGAAGTCTGGATGGCCACAAAGTCACAGAGAACGTTTGGACTCAAGCAAGCGGATGCAAAACAGCGTGTTCCGGGAAACCTGCCCTAAAAATATCGGCTGATCTTTGGGAGCTATAAATAGGTGGAGAGCTCCGTCAGGCCTCGTCACCGTAACTCCACTTAATCTCAGATGCTCTTCTCTTCTCCTGGCACGCTGGTTCGTGTCTTCCATATGGCTTCGCAGCGTGAGCGCGTTCAGAGAGCAAACGCAGAGTGCTGATGCTAACCTGCAAAGAGACGTCGCGGAACTAATTAAAAGAGCTGCTGCGCTAACGATGCTTTACCTACTGGCGGCGTGAATCTGATGGCCGCTGAGAAACCTGCAGCTGGAGAATTACTTCCTGCCTGTGATTCACAGAGAAGACCGTAATTGCCATGAACGAAATAAAATCTCATTTTCCATTAATGGGACTCAATTTATGAGAGCTGAGCGATGCTCTGGACCACATCCAGGACTCTTTATAGGCCCGATTCTGCCGAGCGAATGGATCATTTCTGGCCTCAGAAACCTGCAGCTCAATCCGCTAATGGGTGCGAGGCAGAAGAAGCGAGCCAAGCGTCTGAAGCTGATTAACACAATTAACCAGAAATGAATACGCCACTGATTTTTTAAATATTTTTAATTTCACATTGGTTTAGTTTCACAGACTGTTTGCACCGTGAACATCATTAAGAAAAGCAAAGGAGCGCAGAAAGGCCACCAGTTCGAAAATCAAACAAGGCTTTAGAGAAGACTTTAAAAAAAGCTCAAAAAAAAATAAAAAAAAAGTTAAATTTAAAATTAAACAAACATTAACTCACTACATTTAATCAATAGAGGAAATTCAAAGTAATGCTGTTGTTAAAACAAATTGGGAATACATATGAAGTGCAATTTAAGATGAAACAGATTTTAGGAAATATTACACAATTACAACTGTAATATATTGTAGCAGCTTTTCAGAAAACAATACAACAATCAAATTACATAGTTTTGCAGAAGTTTTTTTCTCAATTCATTGTTAATTGCTTATTGTTTTCATATGTTTAAACAATATATTTAAATAGACACCAAATCGATTATAAAAATTGTATTTTTATTAAATTGTAGATTTAATGCCTAAAATTTCTCCCTTACTGGGGTGAAGGTCAAAGGTCATGCCAGCTGTCAATCGGAACAACATTGGCCAAAAGACCGAGAAAAGATAAACAAATGCTTTATTCTTAGCTGTGTATTGGAGCACATTTTTAAAAACATTTCTTCCCTTTCAATTCCACATAAGGTCAAAGCATCAGTCACCAGCAAGATTGACCTTCAACTACAGTAAGTGGAAAAATGTACAAGTAAAATGTTCCTGCTCCTGGGTTTTATCTCGTCCTCATCGAGCTGTTCGGATTCACGACCGACCATCTATTCTGTTCTTCTGACAAATGCCTGCCTCCTGGCATCAGTTCTGCTTAAGTTGGCAAGGACGTCAAGCGAGAGTTACAGTCGGCTTTCCGGTGAGCAGGAAACTTGGGAGCTAGAATGAGGGATTCTGCTCTTACAGGGAATATGACACGGCACTAATTGTCCTCGCAGTCCTCTATATCCCATTATCATGAGCTCCAGTGATTCCTCACTCAGTTTTTTATAGTTAAGACCAAAAACCATCAGTGTGTTGCGAATCAGCGCGCTTGAAACTCGACTCGTGGCTGTTTTCCCCACGTGTGGTTATAGAGAAGAAAACAAAAGTCACACGCTGTTTTCAATCATGGCCTTCGTGAAGGGACAACAAGAAGAAACCTCAGAGTCAGTCATAGTGTCGTCTAAACCACCATCGCATCAGTCAGGCGGCGCTGTGAAGTCTCTTTGCAGCTTTGTGAAGGATTATGAGTCCAGATGAGATTTAAATATGAGATGTGTGGTCCACGCCTTAAAGCTCCGCCCACTGCTCCGGCTGGGTGTGACACTTTTGATACGTCCCTAGTGGCAATATTGGCAAACTCACTTTCATCGTTATAAAACAATTTTGAACCATAATTGTACAAAGTTGTTGGAGTCATTGTATATTGGTGATTAATCAAAGTTTCATTTAATAACAACGTTTAATTAATCAAAGATTAATTATATTCTAAATGTGTAAACATAAAAAGTGCAAAGGACAAAAAAATGTCTTTGTGTATTAGTTATTTAGACTTTATTATCAATCCAAATAAAAAAAAAAATAACATTTTTGAAATACATTTTTAATCAGATTTTACCTTAATAGGTTGCAGCTCCTTGTGACCCAGAAATGGAGTAAGTGGCTGAAAATAGATGGATTTTCCCTCAAGGCTTTGACAGTTGTGTATAGTTTCATTGTATGTTATTAATTCATAAATATACTGTATGTGTGTGAGTGTGTCTAAACAACACTATTGTTTATTTAAAAAAAAACATTTGTACATTAATCATAAAAATAGGCATTATCATTGGCAGCAGGTCAATATATGGTGTGTGAAATCTTTCTCCAGTCTGCAGTATCCGACCGCTGATCAATACATTTTTGCCTAAAATGATCCTATTTAATTTCCCTTTGTTTGCAGATTTTACCCTCTCAAGCTTTGCAGTTATGTTATACTGTACCATAAGACCCTTTCTTCTCTGCAGAACCCCCTGACCCACACAAAATGCTCTCAGTTTTTTTAACCGTCATAGTTTCTGTTTTTTTTTTCATAAACAAGTGTATATTTTCCCAACCTAACCTTTACCACCATAAATAAAAAGAATCTCATAAATGAACAGTATCTTGATTTTTCACGTTTTTTTTTCACGATTTTGAGCCTAAACGTATTATTTAAAATACTTGTTATTTTAAAATTGGATACTTTACAAATTTTACGAAGTCTTTTTGGAATTGGTGACTTTTTTTACGAACTTTTACAGTAAGTTATCCGCATTTTTCCTCAATTATGGTTTTCAGCTACTCTTTACACCTCTGACAGAAACACATATCAATTGATTTTATTTCTTCCAGTTGTTTACTGTAATTTTTATGAATGATTGACCTTATTTTACAAGTTCCTGGAAACTTACTGTAAATGTAACATACTGTCGATTATGAAAACACATCTTAACTGTATTTTAACAGTAGATCTCTGGAAACCACGTCTGCCAGTAGTTTACCGTAAATTAGTGAGTTTATAAGTGTGAGTTTTTTTACAGTCAATCTTCTACTTCTCTGTATTAGCAGATAATCCCAACCTTCCGTTTCTCATGTGGCGTGCTTCACAATGATACCCTGATGTTCAGAGACTAAAAGACGACACGAGTTCCACACGTGTTTCATCTCGCTAAGCACATGTCTAATCCACTGATACAGCAAACAGCGCCTCACTAAAGTCCTCAATCAATAATTGGGTGACATTCAACCAACGAGGTTCTCACCTTTTGAGAAGTTTCATAGTGGACGCTTCAGCACTTTAGCGACCTATTAAAAGGCCTTACTCAGACACTTCCACAGATGCAGATTGTATGGAATCATATCACTGTTGTCCTGTGCTCCGACACGTTCTGTTTGCATGTCTCATTTGCCAGACATCAGCAAGAAGCTAAAAGGAGACTTGATGAATGACCCGTCCACTTCTGCCTCTGGACCCTGAACAGAACTGCTCTGGATCTCCTGTATAAGCAGTTTAAAGTGTAGCTGAATCGCAGCGCTGCAGATGTGGTGTGTGTGTGTGTGTGTGTGTGTGTGTGTGTGTGTTCCTGAGGTGCTGTGTGCTTTTGACAGTAATATCGGCTGCAGACTCAGGTCCCCTGAGCTGATGAGACAGAGATGTATGTGGAGTGATTTGTGTGCATTTCTCTACGACGCAAATCCGGTGTGTTTTTCTGGAAAAGGTTTGGCAGAACTGAGATTTTTTTTTTCCACGGAACTTTACAGACACGTATAAAAAAAAATAACAGATTGTTTGTAGAATACAGTCAACTCCTTACTTCGAAGGAGTAAATGCGAACTGTCTCACATCATAAGAGTTTATTGATGGATGAATGAATGAATGGTTGAATGAAGAGAGAGAGAGAGAGAGAGAGAGAGAGAGAGAGAGAGAGAAGGTTGGATGAATAGATAGATAGATAGACAGATAGATAGACAGATAGATAGATAGATAGATAGATAGATAGATAGATAGATAGATAGATAGATAGATAGATAGATAGATAGATAGATAGATAGATAGATAGATAGATAGATAGATAGATAGATAGATAGATAGATAGATAAGCACATATATTACTAAGATCATCCTATTGGGGAGTCATACAGAAAACATAGAACATAAATCATCACCATTGAGCATATTTAAATACTTGTTTACCTCAAAGTATATGTAGATACAGTACATAAGTAAACAGTAGATGAGGGAAGAGTCACGTGCATTGCATTTAGAGTTACATTATTTCCTGCTGTAACGCTACATGCCATTCTAATGCTGGCAAGGACATGCTTAAGGTGGTCTATTTTTACACATAAAGAGAATAATGTGTAAACCTGTGAGCTAGTTAGCTGGATATCAAGAAACACTTTTACACGTCACGTCCAACTGCTATTTCCCCAAGAGTGCTAAATAGTTCCGTCAAGTCAGTGTGACGCCTTTTAAAAGTTTTATGGTTGTTTTATTAAAAACTCAGTGCCAACAGCACGGGTAATGCACTAATCCAGACGTTCTCTTTGGCATTTGAGGAGCCGTACATCACGATGCGTGTGCGCGCGCGCGCTCGTGCCCGCTCGCCAGCCAGCAGAGATGCTGCTGTGTTTGCTTACTCTGCAGGAGCGCGGGTCCTGCCGTCCTCTGCCCGCTGCTGTTTGCCTGGCAGAGCTTCGGGGGTCTCGAACTTCTCCAACACTGAGGAAACAAGGAGACTACAACTAAAGAACCAAATCCAACCCGGAGCAGGGTTTAGAACCAAGCCAGATGCGAAAGGTAAGGTGTGTGTGTGCGTGTGTGTGTCTCCCTGATGGCAGCCGGGGGTCTCAAGTTACTTAGGAGGCATAAGATTACTGAAAGAGAGAGAGAGAGAGAGAGAGAGAGAGAGAGAGAGAGAGAGAG
>MU204204.1:20887912-20912178 GCA_017309775.1 Paedocypris sp. Pulau Singkep
TCTGTGGTTATGTAATATGAATGCGAGGGATTAAGTGACGGCCATTTGAGAGTGTCATTCTGAAGTTTGATATGCAAATATTTGTTTGTGAGAGTAGAACCGTGTTTCTCGTTGCAGATTTCTGGGCTTATAGATATTTCAAAGAGCAAACGACAGACAGACAGATGGACAATTGTACAAAATGTGTATTCGTCCAATGCTAGAGAAATGTATAAACCGCATATAAAAAAAAATCAGGCAGTATCAGATAGCAAAAAAACAAAAAAAAAAAACAATCAGATAGCAGCAGGCAGAAATACAAAAAAAGATTATTTGAGAATATGTATATATTTGAAATATATGTTATATGCTAACCTATATATTTACGCAAACACTGTATACAATATGTAACATATACTTATAATACATATCATAAAAACATACAAATATACAAATAACCATAACAAATGTGACTTTTTATGAATAGCGTTATTATTATTAGTGGCAATATTATTAGTAGAATTAGTATTATAAATAATCGTTTTTTATCCACACATTCTGGAATATAATTTAGTGCAAGCAATAAATGTGTCCAAAAGTAGATAAGCCAACTTAAATAAATGGCAAAACAGCCGAGACACACACACACGCTGTGAATCTGATGACGTTTTTCAATTACGAGAGTGTGGAACAAACAATCCCACGGGTGAGTAACGGCATTAAAAGGCCGAGAATCCCTCGATCTCATATATACTTAACTGGTCAGTGCACACGGAGGTCACACAGGGTATGGAGAGAGACGGTTATCAACAATTAATGACCAGCCATTTTGTTCTTGTCTTGCACAGTTTAGGCGATTCAGGTCTCTGTAGCTCTGAGGCTGGAATACACCACTACTAAGTTCAGACTTGGTAAGGCTGATTACATCGACAGGTAGAAAGTGAAAGAAACTGACCCCTACAACCCGAGCGTGCTTCGATTTGTACGTTCACGCAATCCTGCTCACTGCAGTAACTGTAGTATTCGCCGAGGTGAACACACTTCTAATCAAAGACAAGTGAAGGAAGTCACACACGCGAGCTGGAGAAGGACTGGTTAATGGTTAAAAGAACCCGGGAACAACTGGGAAACAAAGGTGACAGTGAAACTGGACTGAAACTGGGAAACTTAAAGCTACAGATTCATATAATCTCTGCATTACGTGAAAGTAAAACATAGTTAGAAATCAATTAGAGGTAGAAATAATACCTTTTACTAAACTAAAGCTTTTACCAAAGATTATGAGAGAGGGAGAGAAAGAGAGAATGAGGGAGAATGTTAGAGCGAGAAAGAGACATAGCGAGAGAAGGGAAGAAACAAGAAAGAGGGAATGAAGGAATGTAAGAAAGAAAGAATTTATGTGTGTATGTGAATGAGATAAGTTAGTAAGAGGGATGAGTGTGTGAGAGGAAGCGTCTGTGAAAGAGAACATGAGCTAAAGAGAAAAAAAAACATGTGACGAGTGTATGAAGAGAATGTGTGAAAAAAGAGTGAAATTGAGAAGTAGGATAGAGAGAAAGAGAGAGAGACAGAGAAATAGAGAAACTGATTCAAACACAAATAGAAAAAGAGAGTAGAAGAAATAGTGTGGATAAAACAATAGAGAAAGAGGGAAACAGAAAAAAAGAGAGGAGAGAAGTGAGAATAAGAAAGAGGTGATTGAAGTGAGATAGATGGATAACGATCTAGAGAGTATGAAAGAAACGTTGGAAGAGGAGTGAAGAAAAAAAGAGAAGAACTTGAGATAAAAAGATTTTAATCTTTGGTGCACAATCATCTTGATAAAATTTTAATGCACAACCGTCTTGTGTAAAAAATGTTAAGATAATATGGCAACATGTTAGGTTTTTTTTCCTTTTCTTTTTTATTTTCTTCCCTCACTGGCCAGACACGCAAACAGATAACCGAGGTTAACCAGCAGTAAACCTGCACTCAGACGCAGACTCTCCTTCTCTCATCTATTAAGTTGTAAAAGTGATAAATGTCACTCCTTCCATTTCACATCCATTATTTACAAGATATTTGATCTCACTAAATAATTTAAAATGCTCTTGTATTAATCAGAATACATTGCATTGAATAATAATGTCTATAATCAGAACAGGCACCCCGTGTGGTCACACAGGGTACTACAGAGAGAATTTAAACATCACATTTGATGTACAGTATTTATTTATCGAACAGTTTATAAAGATTTTTTTATTTAATAGTCCAATCTAGATTTTTTATGAGATCCTACAAACACATTTTACACGTAATTGTGCCCTATTTAAATGCAGATCAAATGGGCACGTCTAAAAATGGCTTATAAAGAAAACTCACACAATAGTTTTGATAAAAAATGGTTATTTTACACCATAATGCTGAAAAAAAAAACACCCAAGTAAGCATTTGTATTCATAGAAACAACGCACAAGAGCATTACTCATGTCAGCTGAACATGTGTGTGTTGTAAAGCTGCACATTATTCATGTATTTTATTAATTTACAGTATCTTTCTACTGAACCACATGTGATTATCCATCTTTGTTTTGTCTCTGTGTGCACCTTTGTTTCAGTATCCAGAAATCCAGAATCCTGAAATTCCATGACATGTTCTAACAAAGACACGGAGACTGTCTGTCTTTTGGTTCATTGGAAATTACTAAACTAAACTAAACTACAATTCTACTGCTTTATTTATATACGTACATTTTTTTTCTATACATATACACGTATACTTCCATGGCTATTTTTGGCGTATTTTTTTCTCATGTGGCGACGCCCACACCCGATATCAAATAGTTCTAGCATGATCCATTAAAGTTGCGCTGCGTCGTGAATACAGTATTTAGTCTGAGAACTGTCTCTCTCTGCAGCTTTTGTGTGGTTCAAAGTTCATTTTAATGAACTTCACGGGCCGTGGTGCAATAAGTCGTCTTCTTAACTGCAGAGTCAAGCAATAGTAAACGTTGGGAGAGTCCTTCCGGTAATTTCCAAAGATAAAGCATGAACTTAAAGGCTTACAGCCGCACATAAACGCACACAGACAGATAAAGGTGACAAGACACACCTGCTTTCCGGAAAAGTGTCAAGTTGCCGGGAACCATGGCCTGTGTTCACGTCACATCCGTCACACGCCCCCTATAGGCCATTATTATTATTATAATTATATACTACTTGGTGGACAGTGATTCTGCATATAAAATACGTACAATGAAGTTAATTACCTTAAATTACAAAAATATGTGTCAACAGAGTTTAATGGAACAGTGGCACGTGTTTTAAAAACGTACATAAAAGAGTGTGCTTTCATGACCAGTGAAGCCAGAACGAAAGAATGACTACAAACTGGTTCAACAGGGGTTTAGTAAGGATTTCCCTTTTTGTTTGTGCATATACAGTAAGAACAAAATATTTTCAATTAGAAAGCACATCAATATTTCATTGGCTAAAGGTTACGGTAACTTTGAAGTGTAGGAAAAATCATTTACACAGATTGTGTTTACTAGCCTATCGGGTTTTACATGCTTGTCAACATATTCAGACTTTCCTCATATTTCTCATCCATATCACAGGAAGATTGCAGAAAGGATTTACGTCATGCTGGTATTCAAATGGGAAATAGTGTCAAACAACAGAGATGCAGACAAGAAAAAGAGGCAAAAACATACATTTTGTGAATAAGAAAAAAAATATAAACTTATCACTTAATTAGATTTTTCAGTTCTTTGCAATTGTTTAACCCAGCAATTGTTAATAAATAACGTTTAATATATTTCCAAACATTTTCCATAACTAAAACGTATTACAATTGTGTAATGACAATTAAGTAAATTGATTTAATAACAATAATAGCAAAAACATTAATGCACATACTTATTATATTTATCAGAAACGATTCATTTTTCATTATAACATTTAATTGTACTACCATAAAGAACGAAATAAACATGTTGTAATAGTAAAAAAGAGTCGTAAAGAATGGAGGCCACGTCATCGGGCTCGCCGTAAAACACGACATGACGCAACATGACCGGTAAAGAAGGGTCGACACAGCGTTAAAGACAAGAGTGTGTCGCAACATATAACGCGTGAGCATATAGAATCAGTTAATCTGTATGTCGGTGTAACGCGTGCTTTGACGAGAGAAAAAAACGCGTTATGCCAATTAAAATGATAATTGTTATTTTGGTTAGTCAAATGTAAAACAATGAATTCTTCAAACAGCTGAGACGTCGTACTGCGATTTCCTTTTGGCATAGGCGCGGGACGATGCGTCGAAACGGTAAACAACATCACGTGAACTTCGTTTCGTTTACCTGGTGACGTCACTCCCCGAGGAACCTGCTGATAGGTGTTTTCCTCGACTGGGCGTCAATCTGTGGCTCCAGGTCATTCTCCGCGAGGAAGTTTCCGCGGCTTTCGCACAGAATACGTTGATGTCTCGACAAGCTTCGGCCAGTGTGCAAGCAAAAGTAAGAATAAAGGTTTTTTTTATTGAAATGTTTGCGTTGCGGTCTGTTGTGTTGTACCGGTGTTTATGCTGGATGTGCAGTTTCCGTTTTTTTTTAAAGTTCTTTTTCCGTGTTTTATGACAGAGAAATGACAGTGTACGTAACAAACTTTTTTTTAAAAAGCTTTTGTTTTTCGTTCCTCATGAAAAATGAAAAGAGGAAGCGTGTTCTTTTGTGAGAAAGCATGTTTTATTGTTCTTTACTATTTGCACATAATTTGGTTTGTGTTTCCATTTTTTAATTTAACAAAATGTTTACAAAAATGTAAAAATAACTGCAAGCGGCAATTGAGGGGTTGAATCCTTGTCTTCAAACGTGGAATGAACCAGTCATAAGCCATTCTGAAAAATCTTTCTTTTAAACCATCAGCCAAAGTGATTGATTGGAGTCTTGCGATGAATAAATGAAATAAATGAAATAAATATGTATATTTGCGAAACAAAGATTATTTGCAAAACGTGTGTGTGTGTGTGTGTGTGTGTGTGTGTGTGTGTGTGTGTGTTTTAAAAGAGAGAGGAATGTAAGGTTGTTTGCTTACATTTTCAATTATTATCATTGTCTACATTGTATATTCAGTTTATTAATAAAGCGCTTATCAATGTCACTGATAGTTTCAAATCAGCTGAATTGACAGATTTGCTCGTTCTTTATAATTAATGTCTGTAATCCTCTTTTCACAGCTACAGAAAAGTAGAATGGAATACGTCTCAGCCGAGTCCATTTCACAGCCCAGTCCTCAGCTGTTGTCCGTGGGAGAAAAGGAAAAGAAGCGATTGCTTGAGGTCTACGTTACACGAAGTTTGAGTCTTAACGAAGGAACCGTGACTCCTGTGAGACGCACACCTCGCAAATGGATCACAATCGCCGAACAGAAGAGCCGAAGCCGAAGGCATTCCAGCGACACGTCCCTGAACCTGAAAACCCAAATCTCCATGTCTGATGAAGATGTCCGCTACGACTCCTTACCAGAACCAGCGTCGGACAACATCTTCAAATCTGAGTCTGATAAAAAGGCCAAAAAGGGGAAGCATACACGCAGCCATGACAGTTCTAATGCCGTGAAGAGATCCAACAGCAAAGCCAAGAGCTGGTTCCTACAGCTGAACAAGGACAAGGAGGAAAGTGGGAATGCCAGCGATGTTCCAACCAACCATGGGAATACAAAAGATGCTCATAAAAAGCTATTAGACAGTGTGGAGTCTGCTACGGCGGAAGGGCCGAAAAAGGACAAGAAGGAAAAGAAAGACAAAGAAGGAAAGAAGCCTAAGAAACCTACAGTGTGGAAGAGCTTCCTGAACTGGTTTTCCAAAGGTGATTCAGATAAAGAGCCAGATCAGCAGAGGACCGAGGTAGAACTTCCATCCAGACCTTCCACGCCCAACATCTCCTGCTTGCCCATACCCGAGGCCATGTCAAAAGGTGACAAAGTTTTACGTCGTTCCAAATCCTTAAAGCGAAAGTCTTCCAAGAAAGCAGCAAAATGGAGGCGAAGTGGAGATATGTCATCAGGAAAATGTGAGTATTTCACAAATCATCACTTCTGCACTAATTAAAAGTCTCTGATAAGATTGGATGCTTTCACAGCTATTGAGGAGGTGGAACACACCAGTGTTTACTATGAGAAAGTGTCGGAAGAACTGGAGAAGATCGTGCATGAAGTGAAAGACAGTCCGGTGGACGGCAAAGTGTCTTGTGATTCTACGTGCCAGACGAACACGGAAGGTGAGAACGACACCTTCACTCATTCACTGGCGGTGTTACTCCACACACACACCTTCACTTGTGTTGTGGCATCAACTGACGTCGTGGTAACCGTGTTTATTACGATGACACAATGACTTTGTGTCCATGATTTCTGAAATGTGATATGTTTCTGTAAAAATTCAGAAAAAAATCTGTGTACGTTTTTACACAGATTATTATATATTTTTTTTAGAAATGTATGCTGCTTAATTATTACTACTTTCTCTGCCTAATTATGTTTGTTTTAAATAATTCTGCCTTTGTTTGATATAAAACAAATGAAAACATTAAACACTTTATTTGTTAATCAATGATTAAAAAAAATAAATAAAAAATATATATATATATATATATATATATACATACATTTTTATGTTTCAGTTCAATTCGGAAGCATAAAAAACCCAAGATACAACTATTTTTAGTTTTTTGTCTATTATCTCTTTAAATTTGTTTAGATTAATCTTTTAAATTAAGGAACATTGACGTTTGAGTCATCACTTTTTACACATTTTATATAATTTTTTTTAATTATAAAACATTTTGAATATTTTAACCATACTGTATTTAGACATTTGACAAACACTTTTTCATAAAAATCACAAGGGTTAAAGCATTGCTGCGAGCAGCACTTATGAGCTTGCTCAAACTTGTTGATGGAATGAACCAGTAATACACCATTCTTTAGAAGAAAAAAAACTTTTTTGTGAACCTAGTTTAATCATCAGCCAATCAGATTGATAGGCTGAATAATTGTATGGAAAGTTCCATGCTGTCATAAAGTAGATAAGCTTTGTGCGTAATTCTGCACGTTATACTCCATGTTTTGTGCTTTCCCACTAAATAGGAGCATAATAATAATAATAATAATAATAATAATAATAATAATAATAATAATTGAAATGATAATGAAAATATTTGGACCTCTAAAATTAGGAAATACAGTATTCTGAAATATTCAACATCACGTTATTTATAAAAAAGTTTTAATTTAATGGACAATTAAATAAAAGAAAATAATTACTGAGACACTAAGTTGTTTTCTTTTGGTTTTTCCAATTTGCTGCAATTCCAATGTGATAAATTTCTGTGATATGTTTTCGTATTTCCCCTGAAGAATTAGCGAGGAGAATCACAGAGCTGATCAAACAGGAAGGAGACGTCATCAATGATAAAGTAAGTGCTTTCTTTACTCTTACCACCGTCACGTTAAGTTTGCATCTCTGTGGCTGCGTATCAAACATGGCTTCTCGCTCTCCCAGTTGAAGAAGAACAGCACCGTGACTTCATTTCTGGACGGCATCTCCTACAAATGCTTCCAGCAAATGGCCGACCAGTATGTGCAGTCAGAAGCTCCCAGAGTCCAAGCCCATCCACCCGCACCAGCACCGGAACTGGTGAAGTTCGCCTTCACGCTGGACTTCACCGCCAGGGTGGCTAATCTTCACCGGCAGGCCACGGGACAAATCATGGGCTTCGGAAACCAGTATCTCCAGGACCGTTTCACTCACATGAGCGAGAGCCACCCGCACAGCAGAGAGGAGCAGAAGCAGCTCAGCTCGGAGCAAGAATTCATAAGCTTGGAGGCTTGAGGTTCCTACTGACCACACACAGCTCTGGCCTAGTGGTTGGTGGACTTGCAACCAAAATGTTGCAGGTTCGAATCTTCAACTAGGTTCTGCAACTGAGTGTCCTTGAGCAAGACACTGAGCTCGATCGGTTTACTAGGCACTACATCTTCAGACTGACCACTGCTCTGCATGTTGGATTGATGAAATGCAGTATGTTCTGACCAGAAATGTCCTTCACATTGTCCAACCTCATTCATAGTTCCAGACTGAGATAAACTGTAGAATGCAATGAAGTGTATAATAATGACACAGTGGCACTGAATGTGAAACACGTTGAAGTAATGTATATGTGAATCAACACAGCTCAATTGTAATGTACATTTATAAGCACTGTATGCTGGCGTACAGCACGTTTATGGTTCAATAAATGTATTTTTTTATTGAAATGTCCAGCCATTTTCTTTACTCAACTTAAAAGTTTCCTTCTTCGGAATTCCCAAGCGTCTGGAACAAACATGGCACATCTAACGTTACAATGAAACACATTGTGGTCTTTCCGCATACCGGTATTAAGAAAAGAAAAAAGGGAAATAACAACACTGCATATTTTAAAATTAGCGTAGTGATGACAAGGACCTCTGAAACAAACGTCCGGAGAATTAAGCACCACCGGGTCATCTTCTAGATATTTTCTACAAACAGTAACTGAAAAAAACAAGACACCAAAATGTAATAATTTAAAAAGATTTCACTTTTTATTTTAGTTTTACAGGTCAAAAAGAAAGTTTAGTCAAAAAGCCCAAAGCCCATGTCTTCATCTGACTCCTCGGATTCTTCTTTCTTTTCTTCCTTTTTCTCTTCCGCTGAAAAGGAAAGTCAAAGATTTTAGTCATATGACACTGACATGCATCTAGTAGTAAATCTAGCAGCGCATGACATTTTCTTTTTATTCAAAACATTTAAATAACTAGTCGCTAGCAAATGCAACAGACTTATTTTAGTCATTTAGAAATAACAACACCATCTTAAAGCCATTTCGAGTGTTTGAATGTTTTCATGCGTCTATTTTAGAGTGCGTGTGTGTGCAAATATTTGTTAGTGTAAAATAACAATATTTATTTTACGTAATGTGTAAAATTGAGTTGTGAGAGTATTTTCAGTTTGTGTTTGCTTGATTGTGTTTGTGTGTGTGTGTGTGTGTAAAAGAGACATTTTTAAGGTCTTGAGGGTGTGTGCTCACGTGCGTGTGCAAAAATGGGTCAGCAATTTTTATCAGTTTGAGCTCAATAATAAACTCGGACCAGGACTTTCCTGGTCTGAGTGAACAATCTCACTGCTAGTGAAACAATAAATGTCACTAGTGAGGTGATTAAGGCTTGTAAAACCATCCACAGGTCAAACTACTAACCTGCAGGTGCTTCTCCAGCAGGAGCGGCTCCACCACCACCACCACCCGCCACGGCGGCAGAGACCGTCACTGCGCCACCCGCTGGCACGGAGGCCAACTTCGAGAGGCCTGCAGACACACACATATAGTTAAAAAACATCAACATTGACCGTGAACCATGGCTCAAGATAAACACCTACCGGCATTCATGACTTCATTGATGTCTTTGCCGCTGAGCTCGCCAATGACCTAGAGCGGAACACCATCAGGTTGGAGTGTTGTCTCTGATTGGTGGAGGGCACTAAGCGTGAGGTCGACTCACCTTGTTCATACGCTCATCATCAGCCTCGATTCCGACGCTGCCAAGGATGTTCTTGATGTCTTTGGCAGAAGGGTTGTTGTTGCCACCCAGCACAGCCAACAGGTAAGCGGCCACGTAACGCATTCTGCCAACACAGATGCCAATGAGTCTTGATTCAGCATTTGCTGAGCCAGAATTCTTTAAAATTTATTTAGTTTTGAGAACTTTTTTTTACATTTTTATAAAACATGGAAATCTGAAACGCCACAAAAGACTTACCTGCTTTTTAAAATTGTTCAAATAAAATAAAAAACTTTCATAACACATTTTTAATAAAAACAGAGGTCTTAATTAAGAAAAAAAAACCTATTATGATCCCAGAAATTATGTTTCTTGTGCACATAAATTGATTTATGGTGACATTAGTCTGAAGTTGCAAAAAGGAGTTCACAAGGAAATGAATTCTTACTAAAACGAGCACATACGAGATTAATATAAGTGAAAGGTTTAAAATTAACAAATTAATTAATAATAATAATTTACTAAAATTACAGTATCTACTTGATTAATGATCTCTTGGCCTACTACATTTTTCCAGCTCAATCACACACAAAAAAAATCACGACACGTTTAAGTACCTATAATGCACTAAATTTAAATAGTCGTTTTTTTTTTTACATACGTAACAATGACAAAAATTTACTCTGAATATCCTGCCAAAATGGAGTTTGACAAGCATGTGAAAACACAAGGGTAAGAAAAGGAGTTTAAACCGAAATACAACCCCGTATTAAAAGGAGCACGCAATATTGTCTAACAATTGGGGTATTTTCGTGTGAATAAAACCAACTTTAGCGAGAAAACGTCGACAAAAAGACATACTTTAAGTCTGTGAAGACACGAAACGTCGGTCACGCTGCAGTTCCCGGATAGGAGAGATCAGACGGAGCAAGATGGCGCGCGAATGTAGCTGAATGTTACGACCTGATTGGCTGCATGGCGTGCCTGTCAAAATTCCGGACGCTGATTGGTTGCTATTCTGGAACTAACCACTAGCCAGGAATCCACATTTTTCAGGTTCATAAACCAGCTCACCTATACAAATACAATGATTACATTTAGTAATGTAATTTTAGACACATTTTCTATATTGTTTTTTTTTATATGGTACTCTATATTATTTAAAAGTCTTATTTATTGCTTTTATAACTTTTAGAATTAAATACAAATAAATCCGTGCGTATTTAAAAGTGACACGAAACGGCTCTGAATTTCAGAAAAACATGTACACCTTTATTAGTGAATTTGACTTTATTAGTGGAGTATTTTACATGAAGCTCACACTGAAACATAACGGACAGATTTCACAATTGGAACTCATTTATTATTTAGAAACGAAATGCTGCTGCAGTACCAAAGTCAAAGTACAGAACATTGCCATAAAACAACAGAGGTGATCCAGAACAGAACCTTCAGAAGCATCTAAAGTTCTAGAAGTTCTTCATCTTTGTCCTGAGTGAAGAGGAACGACACCAACTGCAGGAGGTAATCCAGGGCCTTTCTCCACTTGGTCACATACCAGATCTTGTAGAGAAATTCTCCAAAAAGTACCAGAAGAAAGAGAGCAAGAAGACCCAAGAAGATCCGGTCCACGTGGTAGAACATCTTCTCTTTAAACGTACGCTGCTCCCACGGCACCGCTGACCGGACCTCGCTGTAGTGGCCAAAATGAAGCATGGCTTCTTCTTCATTGTTTATCTCCGGGATCTCCACGTCCATCTCCTCCGCTGACCCATCGCTTTCTGCCATCGTCCTTAAAGAATCCCACAAGTCTTGAGAATTGATTCGGACGGGAACTGATCCAATCATCAAAAGGAGTGCTTTTCAGTATCTTCTCCACACAGATTTCCCAGGGAGGAACTGCCGAGGAGCCTACAGCAATTGGACTGGCAGCAGATTCATTCGGTTCTTTCCTTGGATCCCAAAAAATCCCCTACACTAATGACCAGTAGACATTTTAACCAGTCATAGCGTTCCCATTGTCCTTGTCAGTCCTGATATCTGCGACCCAACCAGGCTGATTAGAAATTGACTCCCAACTAAGAAGATCATTGGGATTTAGTGGCACTCAGCACTTTTAAAATCCCAAACTAACAGATGGTATTAATGCACTGTGCAGTGAGATGATACGTAAAAAAAAAGATAAAATATTACCTTTAAACATAATCTAAGGTCAATGCCCTGTTATTATCTTAACATTACACATTATTACACAAGTCACATTTTACACGCCTCATCGTGAACCAGCCACTTGCTGAACTGATGTACTGAATTCTCTTTGGCATATTCTAAGATTTTTCTGCCACTTATGTATAATTTCTCTGGTATTTGTATAAAATATTTTATGTAACGCAAATTTATCACATACTGTTTTGGATTAGACTACCACACTTTTGAATCTATTTATATCCTGTGCCTATAGCAGAATTGACAAGAAGTTGACTTTGACTTTTCTATAAATCCCAGTCTAGTAACGATCATTTGAGTAGTTTTGTAAATATATAAGGACACCACGGAATTGAACAACAGTTAATGTATTAATCAATGCCATGTAAACATTTTACAGTATGGCATTTGATGATTATCCTTGTATTTGTCTACAACGTCAGTGATGTAGTAGGAAGTTTCCAAACCCCAAAAATGAATTTGTTTTTTACCATTTACCAAAAAAATGAACAAAATCACATTTTTTTACCCTTTTTTTTCATTACTTTTCCATTTGTTTTTTATTGCGGCATGTTCCGTTTGACGCTCAAGGTGTGAGTTTGAGTAGTTTGCATGTTCTCCCCGCGACCCTGTAAAGGACTAAGCAGCAGAAAATGAATACTGTACATGAATGTATTTTGTTGTTGACTTTTTTTTGCCTCCAGATTATATATATTTATTAAGTTTTATATATTATCTTCTGTATTACTGTCTCAAGTCTGCCCTGTGACTACCTGGGAACTGGCAAGGAATTAATGGAAGATAGATGGAATAGAGAATATACGTAAAGGAAAAGACAAAATCCGCCTCCTAAGAACACAAAACCTACAGAATCAATTTAAATATTTATTTGTCGGCATGAACATGTCCAGAGGTGGTGTTCCGCTTCACACAGGTTTCGCAGGAGGTCTGGGGGCAGCACCCTGCAGGAAAACAGTTCAGATGTTCCTAAATATAAGACCAGTTCTTGATTTCTTGATAAGAACTTGATTTCTTGATAAGAACTTCAGTTCAATTCTTGATAACTTCTCAAGTTAGGCTTCTAATCAGTTAAGATGTTTTTTTCAGATGTTCAGATGTAGAAAAAACTACACGTTAAAATCACCCAAACATCAAACTAAAAAATGTGCACTAGTGTATTTTTTGGTTTTGCGCTTTATATTCTTTTATGCACCACTGTTTTTTTATCTATTTATTGTTGTTTTCCTCATTGTTGTTCTTTAAATTGTCCCTATTTGTTTTTCCGCTTTGCTGCTGATGTACAAAAAAATGTCCCCTAGTGGGATAAATAAAGTCTTATCCTAAAAAAGCAGTTGAGTTGAGCGCACTCACGCTGGGCCTGAAGCGCGGAGGGGGGGTGCGGTCCTTGCGGGCCTCCTGAGATCTGTTGCGGACCACCTTGCTGTGGATGGCACAGCTCACGCAGTAATGCAGCTTCACGTAAAGCTTGGGCAGGACGTAGGCTGCAATCAGAAGGGCGGAAGATGATGGCGAGAGCAGCCAGACCCCGTGGAGGCGCTGCAGGTCCGTCACTCACAGTCGAACACGCTGGCTTCTGAGATGTCCCTCACCGCAGCGGCCTCCACGATGTTCCTGATGACAAACTTCTTGATGGCCTTGTCCTTGGGCACGCAGCGGGAACAGTTGGTGCAGCGGATGGGCTGCACGTGTCCGCGACCCTTCTTGGCCCGTCCGTTGTTCCTTCGCTTCTTTGTCTGTCGATCAGAAACAAGACAGACTTTTCGACGCGTAATAAACCGACCAGCATGAGAAATTATCTGAGAGATTGTGCAATAGTTTGCACTCGTTTGACAAAATGTGAAATGTTCCCATCGTAAAACGTTCAATAGAATTTAATTTTATAAAACTGTAGACAAATACTGGTTCTATGTAAATGTTCATCTATCTACCTGTCTGCATATCTCTTTATCGATCTACTGTTCTGTCTATCTATCTATCGATCTCTTTATCTACCTGTCTGTAGATCTCTGTCCCTAACTCTGTATTTTTATCTATCAACCTATTTATCTATCTATCTACCGGTCTGTCTAGCTACCTGTCCCTAACACCATGTACCTCTTTATGTATCAATCAAACAACCTGTCTGTCTTGCTATCTCTTTACTAGAGACTTATCTACCTGTCTGTCTGTCTGTCTATCTATATATCTCTTTATCTATCTACCTGTAGCTAACCCTATCTATCGCTTCATTTACTAGTTTATCTATGTATCTATTTAATTATTGTGTTTCGATATTCGTGTGACTAAATTAAATGTTGACAATAAGTTAGGAAATGTATAAACTATAATTACAGTATTGTTTGTTTTACACAATAAACAGCGTTTTGCTTTTCATACGTAAACGCCCCCAAAAAAACACACTTTCAATTCTACTGAATAAACCAAATTCTATTATTCTGTGATGAATCGTGACAAATCCTAAATTTTATTATATATATTTTCAATTTAATACGCATGGTATAAAATAGTAATAAACAATTATAACTGTCAAGACGTTTGCCTTCTATTGAATCTGTCATTCCACATAAGATGAGACAGCAACCACTGACCTCCCAAATAAAGCATCGACATCAGCATAAAACGTCTCAAATGAACCGTATAAATCACGCGCGCGCACTGTAATGTAATGTAATGTAAACATAACTGTCCCGTTACTTTATAAGCAGATGTCACGCTATCCGCGCCGCGTGCTGGACGTCATCGCTAAAGCCCCTTTTATTGGCACACGACATTGTTGGTCTGTCTTGACGACTGCAGATTATATTTCGGTTTGTGCTTGTGATCGCGAACTTGTTCGGACTGCGACGTAACGCACTAAAACGCGCTTGTAACTGTCACTACAGCCCAAAACTCACCATGTTGAAAGCGAGACAGGAAAGAGGGCCGGACCAGGAAAACCGGAAATTCAATCTGTATCCGCTACATAACAAAAGTCCTACATCAACGTTCGACGAAACTACAATTTATGTTTGTTAAATTGAAGCAGAATCGATACATCCGAAATACACACGAATTAATGAAACTACAAACATTTTACTGCGTTATCTGTCCAAGTATTTTACATGATATTATTAAACGAAAAATAATAGGAAAATGTAAAAAGTCAATTTTCATTCAACTAATGTAATGTAAAAATATTTGTATGTTTTGATCATTTTCTTTGAAAAGCATTTTAATCCTATTCTTAAAATACATTTACATACATGAAACGTTAACTTTCCCTTTAGAAAGCTGATAAAGCTCCGAATAAACAATCCACAACCAAAGTTCAAATTCTTATTATTTTTTTATTAATGAATACTAAAAATAACAATACATAAAATGTATTTAAAAGAGAAAATTACAAAGGTTTTAACCAGAAAGGTTAGTTTATAAAATCTCTGACCATGAAACATTGAGAAAAAAAAAAAGGGGGAATAATTCAACCAGATGCTTGTGTTTTTATATCGCGACATCAAAAAAAAAAAAAAAAAAAAAGGGTGTGAGGGGCGAAAAGCATCAGTACAAATGCAGAGAAAGTGGTTGTCGACACACCAGTCGCTTCAGTGCCTTTCCAAACCCAGAGAAAATGCCTTAGGGGAAAAATATATATATATTTGCTCTAACTATCAAAATATAAATCTAATACAAACATGGTCCATGAAGAAACGAGGAAAACAAAAGAAACCTTTAAAATCTCCGGGACAGACAAACAAGAGAACACATGGAAAGCTACAGACAGCGTCCACTGCACAACTCCAAACCCCGTATCGCCACAGGAAAACAAAAACTGGCCTTGAATTCTGTACATCATCAATAACATCTTACCAAGTGACCAGAGGTTTTGATTAAATGCTGTGTACCAGAAGCAGACAAACCCCGTTAAACAACTCCATTTACATACAAAAGAGATTTACACACATCAGAGCACCACTTGAGCCGACAATGTTGTTGCTAGTGTGTGCGTGTGTGTGTGTGTGTAGTACAGAGACATACGGATATATATGCATGTATACATATAAAAATACATGAAAATACATATACATGTCTATATATACAGAATGTGTGTACCTACAAACACGCAGACACACAGCTTGGTAATGATTTAAAAAAAAAAAAAAAAAAAAAAAAAAAAAAAAAAAAAAAAAAATCACGTTTTCACGTTTGAAAGAGGAAAAAATAAGCTGCATTTGATTTGGGTAAACAAAAGAAAAAAAAAGGAAAAAAACAACAAAAAACAACATTAATCATGATTTAGATTTTGATTAAAACAAAAAAAAAAAAAGATATTCTGTAGTTAACAAAAAAAATGGGGGGGGGGGGTCAGCCAATCAGGGCTGCTGATCCCAGTTCAACCAATGAGAACCAGAGCTTATAAATCTGCACAGTCGGGTCAAGGTATAAATGCGGTTTTGTGTTAGCTTTAAAACTTGACCGCCACTCTGCCGCGTTTTAAATTAAACCGAGGTATAAAAAGCGCTCTCCACCAATCAGGGAAGACCGAGAAGTGTGGTCACGTGGAAAGAAATATGTACAATAAAACATTAGCGAGTTAAGACGAAAGACGACAGCAAATCCTCCAGGTCCAGACGTGTCAGCTACAGAAGCAAGGAGGCTAGTCGTCTTTTGGCCATTTTTGTTTTGTTTTTTTCCTTTTCTAGAAAAATCCAAGTGGATCTTGCGGCTCATCGGAACGGCTGGTTGGGAAAAAAAAAATTGCACGTTATTTTCCGCAGCATCACTTGGGCTCGGCTCAGAACGGTTTTGTGGAGTTGCAGGTATAAAAATGTCTGTCAGGTCTCCCTGAGTTAGTAGCTCGTCACCCCGTGTCTGCGTTTCTGTGAGAAATCCATAGGGAGGAGAAAGAGAAACGAGAAGAATGAAGTCTTGTGTGTCCGTGACTGGCTTTGGAGAGGCAGCATGTAGCATCTGTGCTTTTCACGATGGAGAAATGACCAGGTATTAAACCCCCAAAACCAGAACCCCGCTCCGTTCGCTGAGATGAGATCACTGTGTGAAGACTTGCACGTAATGAAGCTGATGTGAGGCTTCAGAAACTCAAACAAAGGAAAGATCCAAAACCGCATCTCCAAATCTCCTGAAACCAAGTTGCTGGAACTTTAATTTTGTCAGCCAGGTGTAACGAAGAATATTAAAAAAAAAACAAATTCCGAGGTTCCTTTTAACACGGCTTCATGAGATAAATCTGAGGGAGAGCGGATTGTATGCGGAAGATATTGATACGTCTCAGTAGCTCCCGTGGATCGTAGTGTGGTTCCTGCTGGTGCTGGTTCACGCGAGCACAGTTCCAGCTCCTAAATCAGGGCTGCCGTGTCCATCACGGTCCGGCTGGGATCCAGAGTGGCGAAGAACCGCACGTCCCGGTCTTTGTCCAGCCTCAGTTCTGATAGAGCCTCCTCCAGCTCGTCCGAGTAAGCACTGCCGGGGTCTTTGAAGTAAGCTGAAACGAAGCAGGGAACACGAGATGTGACTCTCATTCTAGTTGAGCAGGAAGCAGCTTCTCACGTTTTTCTAGAACGGTCTGTCGTAAGGCCTTGGCCACCAGCACACGCACGTTGGGCACCGGGTCTGACGAGAGGCTGAGGAGACTGGGCAGAAGATGCTGAGCAAACTGGTCCATCGGCATGCAGTCCTCCTCCACCACAGCCTGTGTGAAACACGACACTGTACTCCAAACGCCACATCAGAATGAGTTTTACTAAGCATGACGTAATTGCAGTGGTGTAAAGTACTTAAGTAACAATGTCAATTTACTCAAGTATTTTGCTGCTTCGCACTTGTAGTGAACAACAACAACAACAACAATATAAGCAGCTTTTACTCTTGACTCTTCACTACTTGACTACATATTTGAGTGTATGTACGCTTTACTCCACTACATTTGAATGTTACTCGTTACAATGTGATTGTGCGCGACAAGGCGGCATTTTATTATTATATTTCTTGGGCGGATGAGTGAATATGGCCATTTGCAGAATGCTGATGGTACTGGATGCTGTTTATGAGCTAAATCATGTGAACGTGAATTAGCGGCTGTAATTTTTTGCAAATTTGAGTTTGTTTTATTAAATCAATTTTGTTCTGCCAATTTGAATTCCATTTCTATGTTAGGAAATAAAACCTCAATTAAAGTTTCTTGTATTCTTGTCTTGTCTTGTATCGAATTTTGGCTCAAAAACACGAAGTAAAATACAAGGTATTTTAAAATCAAATACTTTATGACTTTTAATCAAGTCTTCTAGAAATTGGTGACTTGTACGCTTGTAATGGAGTAATTTTTACAGTAAGGTATTTGTACTTATATAAGAAAAGCAGATTTTAGAAAAAGGTTACAATTTTTTTATGAATAAATGAAGGAAGGAAGGACGAAAGAAAGGAAGTATGTAAATATGTAGGGAAGTAGAGAATGAAGTATGGAAGGAAGCAACCAAGCAAAGTAAAGTAAGGGAAGTACAAAAGTAAGTAAGCTAAGATGGTTATTATGGGACAAAGAACGCAAGGAAAAATAGAAAATAAAGAACGTTTGCGAAGAAGGAAGGAATTACAGCAAAAAGACAGATATAATCCTTGCAAAATTTCCAAAATGTAGCCAGTGTAAAAGATAAAATGTCAGCATCAAATATGAAGGCTTTTTGAATGGGGGACCATCAAAAAACTATGAAATCTTATAAAATAAGAACAAATATAATTTTTGCAGGGCAACATATAGAGCTACAGAAAACCAGGAGGTGTGAATGTTCTTGTACCTGACATATGAACGCAAACGCCTGTCGCCCGACCCATTTGGGGCAGCGGCAGAACCTCATGATGAGCTCGCTGATGAAACTTTGGCCCAGGTCGTGTGCTTCACAGGAATACAACTTCTGCAGGATCTCCACCACCTTCAACACAGAGACGAAGCTCGATCAGGAGACCTTCAACACCTTCAGGTTTCACGTCCGGCGTGTTGGACCACAGAGGAACTAAAGCGCCTCACCAGTTTATAAGAGATCCACCGCACTTCAGACACTTTATCGGAGCAGAGGTTCAGCGCGATCTGCCTGAGGTAGTCGTAGACGTCGTTGTGGCTGTAGAGCTCAATGATCAGGATGAGTTGTCTGAAAGGCAAGCGTGAGAGTGAGATCGCGAAGGAGAGCGATGGATCGCGGCACAAGCGCACGTACTCGGCCAGCTCGTAGCGGAATCTCCAGTTCCGGCTGTTGTCGGTCACCATGAATTCCTGGAGCTGATAGAGATATTCCCGACGCTTCTCAGCGTGAAGAAGCTTAGAAAGGAAAAAAAAAGAACGAGATTAGACGAGTACGGTGTCTAGAAACGACAGATTGGGCTCAGAGTCATAATGACTAAATAAAATCATGAGTGGAACTAGTCGGACCAGGATTTAAACCCGAGACATTTTGGTTGCTACATTATCACTGTACTACAACTGAGAATTAAGTTAAAACTTCAAAAATAATTACAATAATACTGTGTGCAATTAACAGCAAACGAAAATGCAGAAATACAGTGAATACAGTGTTGTACAGTAACATCACTTGCAGGTTTGACTGGTAAAGATGAGATTAAAGAGAACTAAGAACTCCAGATATCAGATACATGTGTTAAAGAAAAAAAGAAGCTGAAACGCAATCAGTGAAACGTGTTTTTAAACGCCAAGTCACTGGTTTGATAATCACAGAAAGGGTGAAATTTGATTTTAAAAACGACAATGAAACGTGAGCTGCGTTAAATAGAAACATCTGCAAAATGTCTGTACGTACTGTAATCACAGTGTTTATTTTAAAAACAGAAAATACGAATTCCAATAGTAGAGTCTTAAATTACAATTAAGAGTAGGAAAGCGACTTAAAACACTATCTGGACGGATCAAAAGCAGATATAGAATAAATGCACAGTGAATACATTTACAGTAGTTATAGAATTCCCCGAAATCAAGTGTGTAAACATAAAGCGTCTCACCTTCAAGAAGTCATAGAGATGCTTGAGGACTCCTATCCGCACCTCGTCCAGGTCTTTGAGGAAGCCGTTGAAAATGGGCACGAGGTCAGCGGCGGTCAGCTGGTCCCCCAGAATCACCGCCAGCTCGTGGATGGAGAACGCCAGCGTCCGCCGCACCTTCCACTGCCAGATGATGAGCGAGAGATTACCACAACTTTCACTTTCAGACATTTGAATGATTAACCAGTCAGCCACACGATCATCATTTATAGTACATCAGTATATCAATAAAACAGTACAAATCTGATTTTCTGGGTCATTAAACATCAACTTTAAAAACAAGACACATGTTATAAATAGTAAAAAATTAAATATACGTATACTGTATATCTCCCTTCAAATCTCATATATCTTCAGTTCATCTCCCCTGTGGCCACTCCCAAAATGTAGATCAATCATATAAAAATATATGTTATTTTATGTATATTTTATTATATAAATTATATATTATAATAGTAAAAATAAAGAAAAACACACACAACATATACATTGGTCACATCTGGGCACAAGGAACATAATAATAATAATAATAATTGAACCTTTATGACTCTCAAACTACACCATCTCCATGATTATTATTATACCTGCACGTCTGTGGCCAGCGTCTCGTACGTGTCCTTCAGGCAGTGCCAGTTCTGTCTGCCCAGCGTCAGGGCGACGCCAGGGAGGCTGAAGGCACAGTGCTTGGCGATCTCCGTGTCCACCGTCTGAGCGCGAGCGGGGTCCGTCATGGACAGATACTGGTCCAGAAGCTGCTGTGGTATTACATTCTGAAAGGGGGGAAATTCTTGATTTTTCAATATGAAATGAAGTTGTGAAGCGGCACATAAATGTCAAAGCGACGTTTAAAAAGAATTATAAAGCACTTTTGGAGACAAACCTACAGGGAAGAGAAATTAAATAATTTTTGTAAACGGGCACATTACCTGCACTTTAGATTTCTCATCGTCGCACATTTTTGCGGAATCGCAGTCCTTGTCTTCCTCCACGTTTTCAATGAGATCAGACTCCTGAATGCACATGGGGACAAAAAGAAGAGGTTTAAAAGCCTGACAGACATACCGTATTTTTCGGACTATAAGCTTCACTTCAAATCTCAAAATATTCGTTAACAATCAGACCGATAATGACAACACAGATCACAGCAGTGGTGCTGATGTCAAGTATGTGTTAAATCATAAATCACAAAAAATGTGTCAGTGAAGGTGAAGAATTTAAAGAATTTGTGAAAGATGAATGAAACTAAATGTGTGGTTTGTGGTTTTAGATGTGGGGCGGTAGTGAACTCGAAACGCACTGATTTAACGGAGAAACACTGCCGTGACAGCAAAAGTGTAAAAAGTTTTTCCCAAAAATTGCAAGTTATAAAATCTAAATTATGAGTTATAAAATCAGAAATACAATACAAATATTACAAACTTCCAAAAACAATTTATTCAAAAGACTTCGCATCTCGTCTAATGTCCGTTTCAAAATATCACCTAGCTTAATTTAGAGAAATGACCTGCGGTAGAATAAGAAAACGTCTATTTGCTACTAACAGATCAATTCTAATCTGGATTAATTTCAATGTACAGTGAGATTAATCCAGCATAAAAACAAACTATTCCCTTTTCTAATTACTTCACAATGGAACAATAGTCGAGAGTATCTGTGAATGAGATCAGTAAAGTTTGACTTCCTGCTCACCTCACTACTCTGCTCCGAGTCGTCCACCAGCACGGGAGAAGTGGAGAAGGAGTCGGAGATCTGGGCATCGGTCAGGGACAGCTCGCTCATGCCACTGAGCTCGTCCGACATCGGAGATCCTGCGGAACCGTTGCTGTCGGACACCGATTCGTCCGCATCTTCCGTCTGACTTTCTAACTGAGCAGCTTTCAGTGCCGCGGACAAAACCTTTACTTGAGCTGTGAAGGTGAAGAAACACGTCAGAAAAATATACTCTTGTGCTTCAGTTCATTGTTGTCACTGTGGTTGAACCCAAAAATCATCTTCCCAACATAGGATAAAAATGTAGATGCAGGTTTCACTAAAACATAACGTAAACATTTAGTGCGTGTCCTGTCAAACTAGAAGAACAATTGTCACCTTGCACATCGGGATTATCTAGGTGGGGTTGAAGGCAGTCCAGAACCTTCTGGATCTGGGAGCTGGTTGCTGGGCCTTGGGTATCTAAAATAGGCAGGTTCTCCACTTCCTCCTTCTCCTCCATTGCCACGTCGACTTCCTCCTGGTTTCTCTTCTCTCCCTGCAGCAGCTGGAGGTCCTGGGTGATGTCAGGCAGCGGGGGTCTCCAGAAGTTGAAGGAGTTGAACATGGTGCACTCATCCACCTGCTGGTTGCACAGACGCTGAGCCTGGTGGCTGGCGCTTTCGTGGGAATGAAGAGAAAATGGACCGGGGTCTTGATGCTGTAATGTGGATTTGAGCTGGTCTGAATGATGCTGGTTGAAGGGGTTGAGGGAAACTATGCTGGACACGTCGTTGCGGTTATCCAAAATGCTGGTGGTCACTTCCTGCTCATGCCTGCTTTGGAAGAAAAAAAAAAAAAAAAGATTAAGAGTCATCAGATTGGGTTTTTTCATCCGAGGACTATATTGATGGATGGCTTTTTAGGCAGTGTGATGTTGGCACATTACTAGGGCTGGGCGATTCATCGAAAAATAATCAAAATCGAAATTCAAATTTATAATCATTCACATTTTTCCATGACAATTATCTCGATTTCGATTACTTGTCCTTTAGGAACTACCGCGTGTGGAATTGAGTCACTATGTCACGTTTTTGCGCCCAACTTGTCGAGCATGGAGAGTTTAGACCAGTGGTGCCCATTACTCTCTCTGTCAGCTGTGTGTGCGTCATCAGCGTGCGTCATCAGCGTGCAGCAGCAGCGGTCACGTGCGCTTATTACTTTCACTCACAACGAGTTTACAAATAAAGAGAATGAGTGAGGAAACACAACGGTCCAGTAAGTCTGCTATCAACTCGGACATTTTCGTACCTGAAAAATGATTTTATTTTCTTATTATTTGTATCACTTATTATTTAAGTGTGTGTGTTTACTACGGGTTAAAACCAAAAGATGACACTGAACAAACCCTACACAGCAAACATCAGTTTAGGACAAAATAATAAAATACATTTATTTAGGTAATATATATATATATATATATATAGTTCTAACCTGTTGTTTACATTGCACTAGTGTTGTCACGATACTGGAAATAGCAATTCGATACGATACTTGAAAAAAGTATCGATACTCGATACCATGGGGAAATACCGCAAGAATTTTAGGGCCTTTATTTTCTTTTTTCGTTATGAAAAAAATACATAACAAGACTGGAACATGAAAATGTGTCTGAATGAGGAATCCCAAGAAAATAATGTGCATAAATAAATAAAACTGCATTACATTAAAATTTTCCAGAAGAAAAAAAAAATCTCAACTTAAAAGCTTTTTTAAACTATTCAATTAAAACAAATGAATTTGGTAGGAGCTCTAAAAGTACAAGAGTACAATATTTTATTTGTGTTTGTTTGTTTGTTTGTTTGTTTTTAAAGCTGGTCTTGTGGTAGAAAGATCTGAGTGAGTTTTCACTGCAGATTTAATGTTGATTTCAAAGAAATATTACAAATTTATAAAAAAAATTTGTATGTTTCTATTGTTAGATGAATTATTTAAAATTAATAGGCTTACTTGTCAAACTTGTATATACCAGTTGGTATTTTGTGGTACGGATCTGCTTAAATCAACCAGAGTTGAACAGCAGTATTTATATAAACTGATTTAGATTCGGGATTTGATTAAACAGCATTATTGATCAGCGCATAGATACCTACAGTACTCTAAATAAATTCAAATGTGCTTCGCATGATTACTGGGAAAAAAAAGAAAAAAAGGCAAACATGTCACAGTTCTCCCAAGAAGATAATGCTAATGCTGACTAGTGCTTTGGGGATATATACTACGTTCAAAATCCACCGTGTGTATCGTTTATTTGTGAAGCCCCGCGCCACAGAGAGATACAGAAGTTAGGAGAGCAGCTCGCGAGCCTGCGCGCGTGCGTGTGTGTGTGTGTGTGTGTGTGTGTGCGTGTGTGTGAGGGAGAGAGAGAGCCGCTCTTGCGCCTGCGTGTGTGAGAGAGCAGCAGCACCAGATTAGCTTGTGCCGTTTTAGTTCACGTCATAAATGTTGATTAAATTACCGCGCTTGTGTCTCTGCTGTTTATTTTTGAGAGAAGGGGTGAAATATCCGCGCACTGTTTTGAGTATAATATTTTCTATTTCGGTCGACCGCGCGTATAAGTTGTATTTCACTGCGTTAACGGGGCAAAACGGGACTTCATAACATACGTGTTAATAATGAAAACTGTTACTAACTTCCCGAAATTCGTTCTACACGTCTGTGTCTCGGTTCGCGAGGTGTTTGCGCGATTTAGTATCAGCGCTTGTACAATGATCTGC
>MU204204.1:20921268-20973907 GCA_017309775.1 Paedocypris sp. Pulau Singkep
GTGTGTGTGTGTGTGTGTGTGTGTGTGTGTGTGTGTGTGTGTGTGTGTGTGTGTGTGAGGAGAGGAGAGAAAGACACCCAATCTACAGACAGACAAGTTTATCATGGTTCTGCCTTGATAGACAGGCAAATTAGTTTTAAATACCATTGTCTTGAAATGTTTTAGGACTTTATTAACTTGTGAACTAAAGACTATCACACATTGTTTTGCATAGTTCAATCTCGAGAAGCCCTAATGTCAAAAAAAAAGTCATAAATATTAACTAATGGAAATCATGCAACAACTAAGAATAACCAAAAGGGTTGGTCGGAGTACTACTGATAATTACTGTTACATGAATATTGAAAACTTTTTAACTTAATTATTTGTGTTACTTGACTGTCTGCGAACCTTCACAAGAATCTGCAAATTATTATTATTTTCATACAATTTTCTTTTTTTTTTTATCTTCTGGTGTCCCAGGACACTGGGGTTGGAAAGTCGAGTATCGTGTGCAGATTTGTGGAGGACAGCTTTGATCCCAACATTAATCCCACTATTGGGTAAGTCCATGCAAAACACTCTCCTGGTGAGTTTGAGCCGGGCGGACTTTAGTAATATTTTTTAAGCGAGTTTCTGGAGGATCGGTGCTGAGCGAACACAGCGAGCCTTGGCTTACCCTGAAATTGAAGTGGTTTCAAGCAAACAAACGTGATACTTACCGTGCTCACATTTCCCACAGTTCCTTTCATAAACCATTGTTTCAAGAGAAAACACCCTGGCGGATTATACGGTTTTATAATGTTATAATAATTTAGCGGCGCATGAATAATGCATCATGTGTTTTTGGTGTTGTTTTTGTATCGTAACTTGACATTGCGATTGTTTTTGTAGCCATAGTTACAGACTTTTTTTCACTTGACATGTGCTTATAGACGGAAATTTAGAATAGAGAAATATGAACAGAAAGAACGAATAATAAGTGGTGGGGAGGTAGAAAAGAGAACAGAAAGCAAGTGACAGAAGACGCTTTGCGGTTAGAATGATGATTGTGCAAAATGTGACTGAAAACACAATGGATGAGTAATAATTGTATCTACATTTTCATTCGTTCAAAATTCCACTTCCTTTTATGTAAGACACACCATTGATAGTATAATATAAAAAAGTATTTTTTTTTTCTTTACCTTTGTTGTAACGTGTAGCAGAAATGACATTTCCTGTTTTCATCATCTCGATTAATATGTACAGGAAAAAAACTCAACTCAAACTGCAATAACAGATTAATCTAAATTTTTGTAGAATGGAATAGTTTTGTTAACTTGTGACTTCACACTTCAGAGTGGTTTGTGTTTGATAAATCACTCTCAACTTTCAACATTAACTCCAGATGATTTGACAGCGAGTAAAGCTGGAAAAGCCGCGTTCCAAATCTTCCCTGCTTTAGATGCTGTGATGGACTGATCCGCGATTCACACAGCAAATGTTAGCATGATCGCTAAGGCTACAGGTTGACGAGCACGGTTGGATTATGTAAAGCTACCTGTCGCACTCTCATCTACAATAACTATAAAATAATATAAATATATAAAATATATAAATATTATATATTAAATAATCCGCTATAAAATAATCCCAACTAGCAACATTAATAGCTAGCACTACTATTGGTAGTAACACTATATTGTACAAATACATTTGTGTCAAATATTTTTTCCTACATGTCACATAAAATAAAGATTTTTTTTATAGATTATTCTCACTATAATCTTGGAATTAATCTAGATTACGGTAATATAAATCTAATCTAGATTAATCTCTACTCTTAAAAAAAGACACATTTTTAACGCCATACACGACTGATGCAAGAATTTGGCGTGGACGGGGTGTAGACCAGCTCCCCACCCGACTTTGAGAAAAGATTAACGCTGCTCATTTTTTTTTATAGCAAGACAAGAGTTTCGTGTTCACTCTGACTCCGCCCATGACACTCACAAACTATTTTTCTTGTGTGGGACTTCATCTTTTCATGTCACAATTATTCATCATGAAGCACCATTATTGTTCTCGAGAAAGAAAGAAAAAATTAGCTAGTCACGTAGTCCCAATACGTGTGTGTGTTTGGAGATTAGCAAAATGATAAGTGTTGGAGATGAACGGATAGACAGACAAACAAACACTGAGGATGTATCCATGGATAGACAGACAAACAGGAGGCAGATGATTTTTGTGGTTTTGTATTGCATTCATTTTTTCTTTTGTCCAATTTTTAGGGCTTCGTTTATGACAAAGACTGTGCAGTACCAAAATGAGCTTCACAAGTTCCTCATCTGGGACACAGCAGGACAAGAAAGGGTAAACGCAGTTTGATGAAAAATAAGCGCACACACACAAACACAAAGAGAGAGACGGCATTAAAATTATTGTTCGTGTTTTTGCAGTTCCGCTGTAACGCGATAGGGGGCGGTGTTGCATACACTATTTCTGAGGCTCAAACGGTCATAATGGAGAAAGTGGGAGGGGCGGGTGATCTGGTATCTCTATACAGTGTTCTCTCAGTTAGCAGAGACAGCTGAAGATGATGTTTTTCTCTGCGGCTGTTTGGAACACGATCTCCTGTCCTGTTAGCCTGTGATGTTATGTGACCCTCAACGCAGAATGCCAAGTAGCCCACACACGCGGTTAGAAAAAATAGTATCATACCAAAAGGTTCGGTGTTCACATGCTCTGAGATCCAAAAAAAAAAAAAATCACAAAACATTTGCTTTAAATCATATCAGTGAGAAATTTTGTTTGCAATTTTTGCGTAATATGTAGAATTTTTTGTAAAATGTACGATTTTTTTTTTGTAAAGTACGCATTTATCATCAAATCTATTAAAAGGTTTTCAGTTTCTTAGGTTTACATATTTCATGCTGAATATGTTAAAAATGATGCTTTTGATAAGAGATGTTACTCTTCTTACGCTAATAAACCAAACAATTATTTAAAAAAATGTACAAATGCTTTTTTACTTTTGATTCCGGAACATGTTGGACGCTGCTTTGAGTATGTGGGACAGCACAGCAGCGAAATATTTGATTTATCTCTCCTCATCTTCATCTGGTCCTGCTTAAAGATCTGAGGTAATTCTGCTGGTAAAGATGGCGCGAGTTCATCACTGTGGCCTGCAAGCAGTTAAACAGGTCAAGTTTTCTTTGCTTTGTTCACGATGCCCCGGAGATTCGTGAAATGAAATGAAATGCCATGCCAGGTCCGAGATGAAGACTAACCAAGTTTGTCTTCTCGGAAACCAGAAGATGACTAATCTGTCCACAGGTTTCAGTTCTTTGGGCTGGTTTCCATTTGTCTCCCAAACTTCTAATTGGATAAAAACTTGGCATTTTGCTTTGAGAATAGCAGTGTAGAATATTATATATATACACTTATTTCCCCCACTTCATTTTACCACTGAAAAATGCTGAAAAAGAATAACGTTTTTTTTATATTTATAAGTTATTTATAAAGTGAAACATAAATAGAATAAAAAATAAAATAATTATTTTAATAATTTGAAATTAACTTTATTAATCCCTCAGTGGGGAAATTCGTCTCTGCATTTGACCCTTCCGAATGTAATCAGTTGTTAAAATATTATATAGCATTTTTCCTATATGTATGAAACAATATAATATCATTACTGTATTATTGTGTGCATATATAGGTCAAAATTATAATATCATTAAAATAGTTTATTTATTTCTTGTATTTAGAAAGTTAAAATTTGTATATTAACTTATACACAATATTGTTGTGTATTGTTTTTATTCTTGTATAATGTATACTTGTATATAGTTTTTATTCATTAACTTAAACATTTCAAATGTTTATTTTATAACTGACAACTAACTAACTGCCTAATTCAGCACTTTCCTTCTGAATTATTGCGGCGTGACGTGGAGTCGATCAGTCTGTGGCCGTTTGTTCTGTTAGTGGCCTTCAGATCTTCTGGGCTTGTGGAACTTTCCTCTTCACAAACCCCAAAGATTTTCTTAGGATGAGTTTCATGATCAGCACATGTATATTTAAAAGCGTATATATCTGTTTGTGCCTATCATAATAACATTTAATAACGTTGTTGAGTAGCACAATATAAAAAGGAGACCGCTAAAGAAATCTGAGGTCGCTGATGATTTGCTTGAGGATAAACGAAGAAGACTTGGACGGAGAGACTTGATTTAGTAAATTCATCCTACATTTTTCATCCAAATACCACTAAACTGAGACGCTTCCGATTCCTAGCGCAGGAAACGGCCCAGAACACCTACGGATGTGAGAGAACTTGTCAGGCCAAAATGATTTATGCTTTTCAGTTTTTCGTATTTGATTAAAAGGAAATCAGAGCTCTGGCCGGTTTGCACTGTTTGTGCCCATGGGCTAAAAAAATTGGAATCTGTGTGATATATTTTTTTCATGGTTTGCTGTTGAAGTTTGTTCCCATAGCTTGCATTAGTGGGATACAATTTCAAGTAAAAAAAAAACTAAACCGTTCCTATGTTTTTTTTTTTTTGTAGAGTATGTTATATGAGCAACATCTGAATTCAACTGCAACATAAAAGTATGTTGTGCATTCGGTTTTGTAGAAACATCTTCCGAAAAAGTTTCTGAAAAAATGATCAAAAGAATAATTTATTAAATCATAGTTGTTATTTAACAAATTGTTACTTCCAGCACTGTGATTGGTCAGCTACTGATCCAGGGTGTGGCCTAAATGCTGATGATAGGCTCCAGCGTGTTAAGAATCAGATACAACAGCAACAGTTTTTATATTAGGTATACGTAATAGTTTTTTTTTATATTTCGTTTTTTGATTGTAAAATGTTTTAATAGTCTTAAAAAAAGTTGATATTGCAATTCATAACACTACAAGCTGTAAATCAGAGCCGGAAACGTTTACTTCTGCACTTGTTGTTCATCCGATGTGGCACAAATTTACAACAACTTCCAAAATAAAAAAAAAAAGTGCAATATTCATGATATTATTTAATCGAAATAAAATGCATTATTTATTAAACATTTTGTAGTGATTCTCTCAGAAATAAAATGATAATGTATTCCCCTCGTTACTATAAAAAGCACATTTTCAGTGCATAATTGACATAAATTTGCTGTTGTAAATCTTTAAACGCCCCATACATTCATTCCGCATACATTCAAATGCAGCGCTTTCTGAATCCACCGCCTTTAATTTGTGAATGGCATGCTGTGTTTCCCTGCTATTAATGCAGACGTGAAAGGTCATGAATCATTCCGTTAACAAACGTTACTGCACACCAGCCTCCATCTTTTACATATACGTCAGGTATCAAATATCTGGCAAAGACGGGGACATCTCCCAGCCATACGCATTTGATTAAAAAAATAACTTACAGAAAGTACACGGGGAAAACAAATACGCCATGTCTCGCTTTTCCTCACTCCATTTTTATTGCACTTTCCCCCTCGTCTTTAAGTCTTCCTCTGTCAGCGGTATGGCACACTCGATCCAGCTTGTTTTTATTCAGCCTTCTCTGCTTTTGATGAGCGGGTCGCAAAAAACCCAAACACGCTATTTTACGAGGATTAAACGCTAACAGCTTCTGACACGCCGCGCTCATCTTTCCCGCTGATGGCTCCCACATGTGTCGATACGCCATTCCTCACTCCAGCTTCCCTGGCATGACCGTCTGGAATTCTGGTCTTCTTCAGGGTTTCGGAGCTCAAGATCTTAAACGTCCGAGTTGGAACAACACTAGTTTGTTTGTTTAATTCGCGGCGAGACCTCGGTTCGAATGCGCACATTCTCAGCGGCGATAATAAGCGCGACTGGGTGGAGATCCGGCGAGAAGAAGGGATTGACCAGCATTTTCTTGTCTTTTCTTTTCTTTTCCTTAGTTCCGTGCACTGGCTCCCATGTACTACAGAGGCTCTGCCGCGGCCATCATCGTCTATGACATCACTAAAGAGGTACTGAAGCATTTCTGTATTATTCCAGCACGAATCCTGCTGCTGGTAAGGTTATTAAAGACATAATTCTGCTACAAGTGAATTTCTGTCATCATCTACTCACTTTCTATTTCACTCAAGCCATGTAGGATCGTTTTCCCGTGGCTTTATGTGTTGGGAACGCTTTTCCCAGTATATGAGGATTAAATTACAGCTTATGTATAGATTCTGTAAGGGTAAGCTCCATTTCAGTCTAATGCTTCAATTATGGGTAAATTTAGACTTAACCTAGATTGTTGCTGTAGTTGCAAAAAAAACCAGGGAAAAAAATCATGTCATGTGACCCAATGATGTCCATATATGGTCTGTCATGTTCCAAATCACCTTCTCTTTTGCTCCCAGGAATCGTTCCAGACTTTGAAGAACTGGGTGAAGGAGCTTCGCCAGCACGGACCACCCAACATCGTGGTGGCTATTGCTGGCAACAAATGCGATCTCTCAGATGCCAGGTGAATTCCGTGCTCCTTGCCACAAAAGACTCCGCGTCCTGCCATTTCTGTTCAGTTTGAGAAGATGCTCCCGACACGCCTGTCGACTCAATTCCGCTTTGGGAAAAAGAGCCGCATATTTGCCGTCGTCCCGCTCGCAGGCCGTTAGCGTAAGCCTCAGAAATCAGCACTTTAGCACGCCGTAATTCATCACGCCACTTTAAACTGCTTCACTCTTCCCAGAGCTCCAAGATACGTCTTGGTTCGCCATTGCTTTCTTTGGCAGCCTGGTTGTGCTGTCAGTGCTGGTGTATTTCACCGCTTTAAACCATAAAGACCAAGACATTGAATCTGAGGAAGAGTCATCACGCCGCAGTCCATTCAGGCCATAAATATACGGAGAAATTCTTGAGATTGTTCCGTCTGCCACCGAAAGATCTCACTTTTTCAGGTGCTGCTGTCAGGGATCATTTACGAGCTGATTTTTCGTAAATGATGATTCTAATCATTTTTTTTGGGCCCCTTTTTATATCGAGCCCAATCTGATTTCTAATGTTCCTCTTGTTTCAAAGGCTATTTTTTTCCTCTTTTTTTTTTTTTGGAAAATTCTTTCAACTTTATTCCCACATCCCAGATATTTTGAGGCGATGCAACATTGTTTTGCTTTCCAATTTTAGGATCCAAAATTCCTAAAATCTGCAATGATTTAGAGATTTGAAACCGAGTCAGAAGAGCTGTAATTCCTAAAAGAAGTTGCACTAAAAAAAAACTATTTGAACAAGATTTTGTGAATTCATCCAAATTTCCCATTTGTTTAATTGTTAATTTTCAAAATTAAGTTTGATTTCACGTTCAAAAAGCAGGTGTGTGTGTGCTCTCTTGTAATGGCAGGTCTTGATTGGCTCATCCATTAATTCCGAGAGAGCAAAGTGTCAATGGAAAAGCGATCTGTTGTCAGTGTGTTACGTGCCACACCGATGCAACGCGATCGTCGCCTGCGATCAGGTGACAGGTGCACGGTGAACCAGCAAGTGACCGACTGATAGTTTTTCACCACGCCACATGATTCCACAAGCTTCGCTCTTGTCCAAAAAGCCATTTTAGCTAGACAATAATTCCAATAATCTAGAAATTCTTACTCAAATAATATTCCTATGGAAAGCGAGAATGAGTGTATTTGGATTCAAGCATCTGCAAAATGCAATTATATCATCCCGGGAGAGACGGAAGCATCTGCTAAATGCTTTAATGCTTTCATATTTCTCTTGTGCTCCAGAGAAGTCCAGGAAAAGGATGCCAAGGACTACGCCGACTCCATTCACGCCATTTTTGTTGAAACCAGTGCCAAGAACGCGGTCAACATCAATGAGGTCTTCATTCAGATAAGTGAGTTAACTCCTTTGCCCGGTTTATTTGTGTTTTTATTTCTATTTTATGGAATATAAATCCCTTATCCCTTCTCATCCATTCATACGTACATTTTCAAAACCACATTTCAATTTCTGGGTCACGTGCAGCTACAGCCAATCACAGCATCTTCGCGTCTGCCGAGCCTGCCAGGTCGACCAATCACAGAGCGGAACACAGGCACACACATTCACACTCTCACTCACATCTATATGCAAATTTATGACTCCAAGGGACCTCTGTTGTAGTATCTGGTTTGAACCCATGACCTTCTGGTCATTTTTTTAAACGTCTGATTAAGTACATTTTTTTTCCCGCAGGTCAACGGATTCCAGTCTTAGACGCCGACAGCGAGTCGTCGATCAAAGGGTTTAAGATTCGTGGTCAACCTGCAGAATCTTCCAGAGAACGCACCTGCTGCTGACAGTCTGGGTCAGGGATGCTCAGATCTTCACCAGCCTCTTCAGTTCAGCCCATGTGATGTCACCGAGGCCGATGCTTGGCCTCTCGTCCAGTAAAAAACACAGATCCAAGCGCAGCGGTCAGCAGGATGACACGCCCTCCTTCAGCTTTCGTCCCACGTCCTGTTTTCTCCTCAAACGTCTAAGGGGAGTCCGTTTTTTTCTAGATCACAAACCTCTTTCTGCTTTCTTGCCCCTGGAATTTTGCACGTTTTTGAGAAAAACAGAAAAAAGCGGCCAAGATTAAAGTTAGTGAAGCTCATCGCCATAAAATGAAAATATTTGAGATGATATTGTGCATAGAGTGTATATAGCTCACATTGTGAGATTGTTATGAAACTATATTTGTTTACCAAAGAAGAAGAGATACAGAATTAAATAATAATTCTGTTTTCTTACACGGGTGATATTGCTTGGATGTGGAATTTATGTTTTTTGACAAATTCGCAAACTAAGCATGTCTTACTTTAGAATTTAAAGATTATAAAAAAATGTAAAATTTGAAAAATTATTTTTTTGCATTTATTCGTTTTGATTTACATCGTTATACGGGAATTCGAAGCCAATATAACAGAACCTAGCATTCGCTAGGACTCGAACTCACTACAGGAAACCCTGAAAGTCATGGGATGCATGTCCAGGGTTTAAAAAAAAAAAAAGTGCTAGCAACACAGCTAATGCTAAAGCCCATTTAAGACCATGCAGCATAGAAAGGTTGCCAGATATTTTTGGAACGGTGTTGTCCTTGCATGGCTTTTCCTGCAAGGCTAACCGGGATCCGATCCGATACTGTTGTATGTGTGGGTTCCCTGAAGCGGTTTGTGTTTTTTAATCACTTTGCTAGTGGGAGTACGTGGGTCATTTGCCAAGATCTCACTTTCCAGATCGTTGTTGACAGAATGGCTCGGGTTTTGGACGAACGTGTAGCCGCAATAGAATTTTGTGTTTGTGATTAAATGCTCCGCAACGTCAAACCGTTGTTCCAATCTGTGGCGCGTAACGCGGATATTCCGAGAAGGTCCACACTTGTGCTTTGAGTTAAAGTTGGCCGGCCTCGGGACGTTGACAGGAATAGCATTTTTTAAGTGTTAGATATGACAACTTTTCCTACAGTTCATGTGTTTCCCATATCGGATTTTCTGTGATACTGGGAAGGAGCCAAATTCTGGAATTTAGTAAGCACTTGGTTAGGCCTAATGCGTCCAGGCGTCCAGTTCTGTGCGTTTGAGTGGAATTTGTTGGTTGGCTGAAGGTCTTTCAGGTCCCTTGTTGGTTTCTTTTATTAGCGCATGTTCTGCTTTTTGCCACACTGAGTGAGTTTGTGAGGTTTCGCCAGATGTGGAAATTGTCCCATAAACATTTTTCATCTTTCTCATTCCTTCCCGAACGCGCTTTGGCCTGCGCAATGCTTGCTTTCTGTTTCTGGAGAGGGATGAGCATAGATCCGGAAGCTCAAGTCAAGAGTTTTATTCTTCTTCTAAAGACCAAAACCTAAAAAAAAGTTGCTTTTGTTGTAACCAAATACTCTTTGAATTGCCTCTAAAAAGCGTTTAAAATAATTCCACAAGTGCAATATTAAAATAAGTTCATACTAATCATTTAAAAGCACTAACCTGATGATTCGGTGCAGCATATTTTGGACGTTTTTCAGATTGATTAGGTTGATTTTTGTCGGATCTTTTGGGTTAAATGTGCTTTATGTGGTTTGTTTATGTCAATGCCAATAATAGAAGAATGTGAGTGTTTCTCTGCTTTTTTACAGGCGTGTTTTTTGATTTGCTTATCAGTTTAGCAGAATGTGTTGATGGAATTACAATGTCTTTTAGTTAGCCCTGCCAGTCCGACAGTGACACAAGTGCAATAATAATATTTTCATCCCTCTAAAATTTCTGTATAATAAACACTATTCAAAACATGTTGCGTTAACTTGAAGATTTCAGGCCTTTCGAGTCTGTTAAACTTCAGTGGTCAAAGCTAAAACCAGATATTGTAATTTTGTGCACCAAATTATGGGTGGAAAATATAATTACATTTTCGTCCAAACCGTAAATCATAAATGAATTACGTAATAGAGTAATTCTGCCTTAAGAGAATGAATTAAGGGGACTCAAAACTTTAAAGTTAATGCAACTTGTTCCTCAACAGTTCAATGAATCTGTCGCTCTTCTGATCAATCGTCAGTTGTATGTCATAGCTGCAGGATTATTTCCTTTCCTACATCAAAATGTGCCGAGATTATGAAGGATTGAAAGGGAAAACCGCTGTTTTTTTTTCTGCTTGCAAAAAGTCTGAAATTACCATTCACGCGCGAAATTAAAATTGCCATTGTATTGAACTTGCCTATTAAATCTTTCACTCAAAACTTCAACTGTACATTTTTGTTGAGTGTGTTTTTTAACAGAAAAAGGAAGTTCCTGTCACAGGTGATTGTAGGTACAGAAAGGCCTTGACGTGACTGGAATGGCGTTGGACTATTATTGCACCAGTCTGCGCTTCGCCGTGAGACTCGTCCAACCCCAGTTGAACTGGAAAGGACTTGCTCAGGAAGCTCGGGCTTCACCGGGACGCCTGTAAATGGAACTACGTGTGTAATAAACTGCCTGGTGGGATTTGAAGAACAATGACCACGATCTTGGGCCGGTCCTGGGAACGTTGTGAAGTTCACACACTTCTTGTAGCACCAGTCGTGAGATGTTGTACTACTCGACGTGTAGTTTCATAAGCAGCACAGTGTATATGCAAAAGTTATGCAACCGTCCGGCGACTTGACGGTTTTTTTTTCGTCATGCTGAGATGTCGGAGCTGACATGTAAATGTGCAAAGGGAAATGTCACCGCTTGCTTTTTTACTAATAAATGATTGTGGTTAAAAACGGCTCTGGTGTGATTCCTTCTGTTGAAGCTGTAGATTATAAATAATATAGGATGGCGCTAGCTTTAGCTGTGCGCGCTATATATAAACGTGACACGTGTGGAATGTGTCTCCTGGACAGCAAGACACTGCTGATCTTTCAATTGTGCTCGGGAAAGTAGGACCAGGAGCAACCAGTATTACTTTGATTTTACATTTATAAATAAAGTAGAAAGTGATTTTGAGTAACTTTCAGATCTGCAATGAGGATTTCTGTCACACTTCATGCAGGAATGAAAAAATGTGACATGTTTTTCCCTGATTCAGCAAAGTGTGATTTGTGCACTCGCACTTATTTGATTCTGTATTTGTTCATACTTTTTAATGTTGCATATATGCTGGAAATTACATTTCTCTGGTTTGTATGAAACACTTAGGAAAAGAGCAAGAGTAGAGCATTTCAGCAGAAACCAATGCAGAATTCATTAAATGATTACAAATTATGATGGAAATGTTGACTTTGATTTCATTATAAAAATAATTAATTTATTTAAATTGAATGCTTTTTATCACTGAATTCCAAATGCTTCTATTTCTAGGTATATATTTCTGATGTTGCCTGTTTCACAAATACCAAAAAAGACTGTTGCACCTGAATGTATTCACTGGGAAAACTTTCCTAAGATTTGTAATAATTTGAATTGTAATAATTACATAATTGTAATTATTTGTTTTAGATTGATTACATTTTTTTCACCATTAAATAGCATTCAATTGTTTTTTTTTTTTTTAAATACAAAATTGTTTTTTTGTTGAGAGACTTTTATTTATTTATTTCATTTTAAAATATATTATTTTAAGACATTTAATACACTGAGTAAATGTGAACTAGCACACTGGATAATTCTTTATATTTATCTTATTTTCGACAATGTGTTTATAAAGATTTTTTCACACATTTTATCAGTTTAGCAGTTTACATGTGCAAATGTTGCAACAATTCAAAACTATTGCATTGAATCCTATTATTATTTCATCATTTAGTCATTTCTATATCCTATTTGTTTGTTACTTATTATGGTGTGTGCAGTTCGTTATGGTCATGTTTGTTTATTTATTTAAATGTGTTCCTACTGTTGTGACATTCAATTCAATTCAATTCCAAAAACGTTATTTATCCCCACGGGGAAATTGCTTTGGTTACAGTTACTCACACAAAAGAAAAATATAGTAATAAAAGAAACAAAAAAATAAAAATGTATATCTGCATAAAATTGTATAAAATGTTCAGTATAATACAAATAAGTAAAAGTGACTAACAATAAATAGTAGCGTGAAGATATTGCACTTAACAAGAAAAATAGACGGGTTGAACCCATAATGCTCATAGAAAGTGAAAAGAAAAGGAAAAGGTGACATGAAATGAAATGTCCACGCTGTGGGACTGTTGAAGACTTTTTCAATTCAATTCAACTGTATTTTTTAATGTCGATTCTAACTGTTGGACTGCATGTCGTGTCCTGTCCACTTTATGCTGTGGACTTTTGGCTCTACTGTAAATGTAATATGCACACACACACACACACACACACACACACACACACACACTTGCAGATGCTGTATATCAAAATGTTGGGTCTTGCCTTTTAAAATACGTTCCTCATCCCGACCTTCACTATATTATAACTGTAGATCTCTTTTACTCTTACCTTAAAGTAAGAGTAACAATCTTAACCGAAACTCAATTATAATTAAATCCTAAATTCCCATCTTGACCATCAAACAGACCTTCAAGGTTGAGGTCCAGATTAAGGTCCCTATTAGTGACAATACTCCAAATTTTCATGTAAAGTCTGAATTTATTCGTCACACACACACACACACACACACAATCATACATGAAAGACGAGCAAATGAATGACTTCAAAACATGTCACAAGAACTTTAACACAGAACTAGAAGTATAAATTAGATATAAACAGTGACATGGAATACATTGAAGAAATTGAGGTACTGTGTTATGTGCTTGTGTCTAAAACTGCTATTTATTATCATTGTTGTTGTTGTTGTTGTTGTTGTATTTTGGAATGCATGTCTGTCCACTTTTGGCTCTACTGTAAATGTTTGAGTAACATACTCACAACTCATGCAGGCTGACTGGAGGGACTAGAAGTCACTAGAAGGGAAATATTCGCAAAGTTACCCCAATGGTAGAAGACAGATGACCCATCACCCCCTCCTCCTCCCCCTCCTCCTCCTCCTCCTCCTCCTCTTCCTCTACCCGGTCTCCACTACAGAGTGCATACTGCAGGGGCAGTGACGTCACGGCCAGCCCTTCTCCTACAGCCCCTTCCTGCTGCATCACAACAGTCGCTGGTGGATCGAGTAGCACCGAGCTATTTCCACTTGACGTGGACTTTTTTTTTTTTACTCACAATCAATGTGACAGAAGCCCTCGACGACATCCGCCACCACCGACCTCGTCACCGTCACCCTTGGTTACACCAGCGCCCCGGCGAACGCGTCCGAAGTCAGCGGGAGATGGCCAGGCCAGATCAGGTCCTGCTTCTCGAACCTCAGCACGAACTGCGGTTCCGAGGTGAGTGTGTGGACCGACTCGCGCGGGACGGGTCGCGGCGCCGGCAGGGCTTCGCTCGACGCGTTTGTCGCGGCTTGAGGAGAAGGTGAGATGGCGTGTGTGTGACAGGCCCCGGTCCTCGGAGAACCAGCGGCAGTGGTGATATGGCGCAGCGGCGGAGTGCTGACTCGCTTCGGCCCGGCAACCCGTCGCTTAGTCGCGCTAGATGTCCTTTGCGGATCAGCTGCACGCTAGTTAGCACGTTAGCTTAACTAGGCCTTAACTACGGGATGCATTGGTGTGCTGGTGCTCACCATGGACCTCTAATGTTGTCCATGTCCACTTGGCTCTGGGTTTTTTTTATAAACGTGTTGAGTGATTTGGGTGTGTAGCCCTGTCTGTTTGTTTGTTCGTGTGTCGGGTGGGACTTTCTGTATGTGCTTTAGCAGGGAAGGTCGCCTTTTTTATTTTCTCAAGTGGATGGGATCTGGCAACCGGATGCGCCAATCTGGCAACACACCTGGCCCTTCCCTTACCAGGAAGTCATGGCCACCTGCCACGCGACACATCGCCACCAGAAACGGAGAAATCGCTTTTAATAAACCGGAGCGGATCGATGTTTCTGCAAATTTGGGGAGTTTTTGGCTGTGTGAATGCGTGATAAAAGTGCTTTTGTGTCGATTTCTATTCGTTTTTTGAGGTTTTCTGGCTTAATGTTTAACGTCACGTGACACTGGGCTCGTCAGAGCTGCCTGTCCTAGAAAACGTTGACCGAAGTGTAAAATACAGTGTTTATTACACTAATAACATGGACATAAAAACTCTTCAGCTTCTTGACGGTTCAACAGTTTAGTCTTGAATAATTATTTTATCAATTATAATAATTTTGTGGATAAGTCGTTTTCAATTTCAACAATAATTGTTAAAGTTGTTTTTTTTATTTATATTTCTACACATACATTTATTTTTTTTTCTGTTGCTATGTTTAGTTTTGCTGGTGAGGTTTACAATCAGAATCACACACACACACACACACACACACACACACACACACACACACACACACACACACACACACAAAACATTTCACACGAACGTTAGCATAGAACTAGAAGTATAAAATAGATAGAAACAGTGACATGGAATACATTGAAGGAATTGAAATTAAATAACTGTGAGATGTTACTAGTGCTTGTGCTTGTGTCTACTACTGCTATTTTTATTCTTAATGGGTTAAATGCAGAAAAATTGCAGAGAAAAATTTCCCCACTGAGGGACTAATAAAGGTTCAATTAAAAAAAATTATCATCATCATTATTATAGTGGTAGTGTTTTTTTTGTCAGTTCAATCTAGTCCTGATTGTTTCAGTGTATTTTTTTTTTTATTTTACAAAAGTTTTCAATTGTAATTTTAAAAGGGCACAGAACCAGAAGCACTTTGCTGCTTTTTGGATGTAAGAGGGGCATCTCCGTGCCAATACACACACACACACACACACACACACACACACTGCCCTTTGACCTGTCACTGTATTGTTTATGGTCAAAATGCGTATCTCACAGCGCAATCAAGTATCATAATTTACCGCGTATCAAAGTGAAATTGAGGAAGAACAGCCTCGGCCAGTTCCACATGGAACTCGTTTTTTTTCCTTGTATCTTCTATGAAGTTCTTTTGATTTGTGGCTGTAAAAAATGTTACACAGAGGTTGTACGGAAATCTGATACAGACCTGTCTGCCTGTCTGTCTGCCTCTGTCTATTCGTTATGTCTTTATTTTAATGTTGGGCCTGAGGCGGCTGCATTTGTGGCTTATTACATACATTTATTATATATTTTTTATAATTGTTATATTTTCTATGTTCCTATACAAATCCGAACAGCGTTAAAAATAAATAGTGTGAAAATAATAACACGCAATATTTCAATCAATCAGTCCTTTTGTCATTCTCTCACATTTCCTGTCTTTAGCCCCGCCCTCTTTGTTCTCTTCACCAGGGCAGCTTAAAGAACTTCAGTGCGTGAAGCTTTACATAGCAAGAAAAGCAGAGTTCAGCAGTTATATAGACTTTCAGAAGCATAAATGGCGGTTTGAGCTCCGACTGTGTTGGTAATGAAGCGGAGCTGTTGGACTTCATTCTCATCACTTTGATTCAACAGATCTCTGGCTCCTGTCTGAAGGCCCAATGCATTGAAATGTGTGGCGAAATTGTGTGAGCGCTCATTGATTCAGACCCCGAGCAACTGAATTATTATAATGATCATGAAGCGGTCTGGTAATAAATGTGTATTAGTTCTATAAAGCAAGGTGCAAATAAGAGACAGATGTGGAATGGCCGGGCTGTATATATGAGACACATCTGCACAGCGTTGGATGCCAAGTATCTCCTGCACTGCATCACTGCCGACAGATCTGTGGAAAAACGATCACTCTGCTTTTCTTTTTCTCTTTCGGAGGGAAAGCGTAAATGAGGTGTGAAATTATTTGTTTAAGCTACTTGATATTGTCGTGTTTCAGCAAATTGTCATAGAGGTTGAAGGAAATTCTCGTCCAGAACTTGGACTTAAACACCTTTTGGATCTTTTGCTGAAGCCACTCAGACGGGGTCTATAAAACCTACAGACACTTTCCTGTAATCACAAGTTCATCCACAAGGGGCGCCAGGTATTGCACCTTGGGACTGCCGGCCCTGGGGCCACAAACGGCCCATATAAGGTTATTTGTGAATTTTTTCATAATTAATGTAGCTGAAACTGCATTGTTTTTTTTTTTTATTATTAAAACCTTTTTTTTACTTTTACTTTTTTTATGCAGGATTGAATTGAGTCTTTAAGTTCAACCTCTCACTGTGTGTGTGTGTGTGTGTGTGTGTGTGTGTGTGTGTGTGTGTGTGTGTGTGTGTGTGTGTGTGTGTGTTAGAGTTTCCATCTCACACACACACGCACACACATACATCAAAACTGTTTTGTTGAAACTGAAACAAAGGTGTAGTGATTGTGAAACTCTCTTTTCTACAGACTTGCAACAACATAAGTGCAATAAAGAATGTGCATAAAACACAAATATTACCTTAAAGTCATGAACAATGTGTAAAAGTGTAGGCATAGCTGCACAAGTGCAAATGTCAGACACAACATCAGTGTGAATCTCAGCACTCCGGTTGTTTAACTGTAAGTGTGTAGACGGTTAAAATGTGTGTGAGAGTGAGTGAGTAAACTAGAATCTACATTTATACATATGAATTGCGTATCGTTTTTTTTTTATTGTTTTCATAATGAAGTATGTCTATCTTTATCTGTATGTATGTACATCTTTCTTTCTTTTCTGGCTAGTGCCGTTGTTCTCTAACCTATAGATTGTCCTACAGCGCTGGTCTCAGTTCAGTTCTCGTGTGTCACGGTCCTTTAATAATTGAAGTTGTTTAATAGAATTAAAGCAGGTGAAGTGTTGCATACTTGATGTTCTTTTGCTTCTTTACAGTGCGGGAGGAAGCAGTGACATTTACGATCATTAAACTGTCAGCTCCGCCATCACTGTCCCTCTGCGAACACTTTAGATTAGTTATAAGTCAGAATGAAATTACTTTTTGTGTTTTGGGGGGGACAAATGTAATTGTTTTTTTTTTCTTATTTATTTTAAGATGTTTTCTCTTTTTTTTCGCTTGACTTTAAAATCTTTCAACTCTGAAACGAAGAATGGATATAAATAATACTAAAAATATGTATGTATTGGAGTTTTGATTCATTCTAGTTATTTACTAATTCATTTCAAACAAAACACTTTTAGTGAATATTTCTGCATGGTCTTGAGATTTTTAGACTTTTACTAGCTACTAATATGTGCGTTTTTATTTTTTTTTTTATTGTACATTTATTATTTCTAAAACACATTTTCTATAGCTTTCATCATTGGAGTTTGATGTGAGCGACATAAATGGTTTGGTTTTGCATTTCATTTTGAGCTTCACGCCGAAATGTCTGTGAAATGCGTGAACGTAAAGTACACGTGCTCAGACTTTAATGTCGCTCATGCCGGAAGAGCTTGACACATTTCTCAGTGAAACTATGTCTTCTAGACAGGAGAGAAATGTGGGACAGGATTTGATTTGGTGCAAGAATGGCTTGGCTCGTGAACAGAAAGCCTTTGCTTTGGACTGACATCCATTTTCTTGACGTTCTCTCTTCTCAGCGGCGCAAAATGAGCGCCAGCGACGTCCTGCTTTTGGCCTTCGCTATATCAGAAATGTCGCAATGTGCCACTAATTTGATTTGTATTGAATCAATATGTCAAGTTGCGGGTGAAATTGGTTGCAAGGTTGTAAAGTGGATGTGGTCACAGTCTGGCTGCAGACTCTTCCTCTTTACACGGCACGCAACGGCGAAACGACTGTCAGACATAATCCTACGGAATTCAGCGCGTTCATGTGCGCGACGCCGTGAGCGCAAAGCTACTGTCAGAAATACGTCACCAAGGTCACGGATATCACTAATTCAATCCGACCGCTTCCACCCGCTTGTGGCGCCAATGTGGCTGATCAGCGGTAAAAACGCTCGCGCGATCTTTCAGTTGCGTTTTTTTTTAATTTAATGCTGTGACCTTGTAGCCTCAAAATGGATTTTCAATGTGACGTTCCCTTCCTTTGTAGCTTCTAGATTTCCTCACAATTCACGTTTTTTAGCATGTTTAGCAAAATAATTTAGTCTGAACAGTTTTGTCGTTATAGCTTTGCGTTGGTCTCGGACTAAGAAAAGCGCTTTATAAATAAACTTGAACTTGAACTTGCAAAACAGCGAATCTGTCGGCACTGGACGTTCTGGAATGCTGAAGTAAACCAAACACAAATATACCTTTCTTTTTCTTTTTTTTACCCATGTGATTTGAACTTTGGTACGCGCCACAATCGTGGTTTCTCAAACAGAAGCGTGTGTGTGTTTGGCCTCATGTCTCTGTCTCTCTGTGTTTCTCAGGTCCGTTTACAGATGTAGTGACCACCAGCCTGAAGCTGGCGAACCCCACAGAAAGAAATGTTTGCTTTAAAGTAAAGACGACTGCGCCGCGCCGATACTGTGTGCGGCCAAACAGCGGAGTGATTGATGCAGGAACCTCAATCAACATCTCTGGTAGGTTCCACGTTCCTCTTGTTTATCATAAAATTCAGTTTCTTTCGCTCTGACACGCGAGTCTGGTGTTTGGACCGTGTGAGACGACTTCACATCTACTTGTGTCATATCATACTCGGCAGTTCTGAAACGTACTGGTTTATACGTTTGCGAGAAAGTCGGCCTAACGTGATATGTTAATGAGATGGCTGTGGACTTTTGTTTAACGTGTATTTTGTAACAATATTTCAGACAACTTTAAGTCAACTTTATTTAAGGCTGCTATACTGGCCAGTGTGTTCCGGACAGCGTTTGAAAGAGTTTGTAGATTATGTTGGCATTACTTGTGTGTGAGAGTGCAAAATTTGTCAATTTGTGGTTCATTTAAAATTCGCAAGGTCAGTTCAAGCCTGCCAATCAGCATCAGGGGGAGGGGTCTACGGCTCTACGGTCTGTGACTTAATACCGTGACGTCGTATTTGTCCGTATACAACATTTCAACAAACTGTCAAATACAGTTTATATAATATTTATTACATTTTTTACTTTATTTTTTTTACATATTATTTATTTAGATATTTCATACTAATTGAGTGTTATTTTTGACCATTCTAGTAAATGCTGCCAATAAAGGTTGGATTCAAAAGACACATTGGACACAATATTTATTTTTATTGTTTATAGTACATTTTTTCTTTTTTTTTTTGCTGATGTTCCTGATATTCTCAAGACACTTTTTATTACTTCCAGTTGAGACGTTAACACGGTAAATACACATGTATTTACGAGGCACTTACCTTCACTAGCTGACGGAGCCTTCACATAACCAAGTGGTATTTTGGTAACAGCAGTTGTTGGACTTCACAAACCGCCGAGTCTGAAACCTCAGAAGCTTCTGGAATCTCACCGACAGCCTTAAATCTGCTCGTCCCGTGTCGGTGCAGTGTTTTGGGATTCCTCTCCATGGCGAAAAGCTCGGTGCCTGTCATGAAGGACAGTGCGAAAAAGTGACTGGGAATGGTCTAAAGAACCATACGAGGAATTTGTAAAATCCTGGAGACTCACATAATTCCTCTTAACCAGCCTGTGACGGCTGTTTGGATGCGCACTGGATTTTTTTCTGATGGGTTTTTGACTTTAATCCAGACACATTAGAACGTCCAAAACCGATTCCTATCCGTTGCTCGAGCCCCCCGGTCAAGTATGTTTTTCCAAACCATTAATGTTGTCTGTGTTTCCTCACGTTTTTTTTCTCTGGACTTGGACTTCTCGGTTTTTGCTGAAGTAATTCTCAGGTCTCATTTCATAATTAATGGAGTTGCTCGCTTGGTTTCTCCAGGGATGAGGCTAATTACTCAGAACCCTGTACACGTTCAGGCCTTTCCTTGTTGTTGTTTTTTTTTTTTTTGAGTTGACCAAGGTCTCTGGTGAAGTTCTGCTGGTCCAGGTCTTCGTTCTAATAGCCGGGCCTCTCATTACACGGACTGGGATAACATTTTATATCCTTGGGATGACCACACAAGCTCTTTCAGTGTGTGAAATCAAGAATCGTGTGTGTGTGTGTGTGTGTGAGAGAGGTTTAATATTAGGAGAATTATTTCAAATTGCTGTTGCAATTTCTGAATCGTTAATCGGCCAATTTTCAAAATTGCGTAATGATATGTAATATTTTTAAAACAATTTCATTCACATACAGTGGTTTTATATGTTGGTTTATTTGAGTAATTTTTTTTTTCGATGAAAACAACATAAAAGTGTCACAAAGTAGGTTTGTTAGAAAAAGAAAATGAGGTATTTTAAAGAAAAATGTTAAGAGAAATCTTACTTTCCCAGGAAACAAGGTTTTTTTTTTGCGGCTGAAAAATCTGAAGGGGGGGGGTGTATTCACAGAATAACAGTTTTTGCAAATTGAAGATGGTAGGTAAAAATAATAATGTATATTTTTCTACATATCTATATAATCGTTTGTACAAATAAAGTCGATACTTCTCGTCAGAAGAACGTGCGGTGCGACGATGGCGTTGCTTCAGATGGTTTCTTGAGACGGGCTGCGAGAAATGAAGGCTGACAAAACAGGACATTCCCAATCTGTCTCAAGCGTCTGCTTTCAGTTTGCTGCATGGACGCCGCCTGATTGCCATCAAATGGCAACCCAAACCCAAGCGAGGTTTCGACTGGCGTGCGCTTTCGTGGGAGCCACATCTGACAGAGCCTTTGAAATTAAGAAATCATTTGGTTTTTAATGAAAGTCAGCAGCAGATTCCCCAAATCATCCATGTGTTCGCCCCCAAAAGTGGAAAAAAGGGGCCTTTTCAACTCCAATCGCTCTGGTTGGAGAGCGGGGGAGGGGCGAATCCACCCTTTAATAGTGATTCTGACCAGGCGAGAGCCCTCACATGCTCGCCATAAGAAAGTGATCATTGTAAATCATAGTAACAGCTCCAAATTAGCTTTTGCTCATTGGAATGACATCAAATAGCCTGGCCTTCTCTGGATGGGGATGATGGGGTCGTAAGCCTGAACTTCCTCGCACTAGCACCTGGTTTGAGTTACAGGCTGAATGTAGCGTTGGCGTGAAAAGCGCTGTTTAGGGGCTGTAAGAGGAATTACTCTGCTGGGAGTTTGATCAGGGGTGTTTGTACTGGGATTAGACGAGGCCGATGCCTCAATCTCTTTGTTAGGGATGGGTGAAATCCCACTTTTTCTGCCCCGTGCTTGATTAGCTTTCTGAAATGTTCTTCTGCACTGGTGTCCATAATGTTCCAGCCAAACTGGATCTTGTCGTGAATTTTGCAGGCCACAGCGTGTGTTAAAATTAAATGTGGGTATTTGAAATTAATCTAGTGGCTGAATTGTAATAAAAGAGATGAAAAGTCAGTAATTGTTGGACTCGCCTGACGTCTGCAGTTGTTTTCTCGGAGTTGATTGTGAAATGGGTTTTGCTCTGCATCGGAGAAAGTCCGTGATTGTTTTAAGTCCCTACTTTTGGAAATTTGCAAAGTTCCCTAGTGACAGTTTCGAGTAAAACTGTATTAGTCTCTAAATGTGTCCCTCAGAGTTGTTTGAAGCTCTGAATGAAAGCGTCTATCATTAGTCTACAGTCAGTTCTTCCAAGTGGACGAAAATGGCTCCATAAGCTTGTGAATTTCGAAATAATACATTGGTTGTGTGTCTTCATGGGCCAATTGTGGCCCGCGGGCCGGAGGTTGGGCCTCTCAGTTTTACACTGCCACCGTATGTTAAAATGCAAATGAACTTTGTGCTGTTTTCTACAGTGATGCTGCAGCCGTTCGATTACGACCCGAACGAGAAAAGCAAACACAAGTTCATGGTGCAGTCCCTGATTGCCCCGTCCGACATGACCGACACCGAGGGAGTGGTGAGTTCCTCTGCATTTCTCTGTCTAACATCAAATGGCCAAGTAGAAGACATATAGAGTGGATACTTGTGTTGCTTCGTAGCATCATGGCCCATCTGAGGCCTTTCTTTATGGAGCTTGTTCTTCTAGCTTTCAATTGCCATCGTGTTGAATGCCAAATGAACTATAGGCGTGTGTGACATTCTTTAGGGTAGTAATAATAATAATAATAATAATAAACTGAATATAACGGCCTATTTTGCCACATTGTTAAAATTCATGTATTGTTGTATAAATGTATTTCGATTAATTGTAGTAAATGATGTTAATTCCGATGCAGTTGGGCGATTGTTGTGAATTATTTTGTTAGAACGGCCTCACCAAGATAGTACAAATTGTGAATAATAAAAATGTTCTAAACAGCTAAACCTCTATGGAGTTCAAGCATATTTGTCAGCAAAACTAGAGACATTTCTCAAATAAAGTGGTTATGTTTTAACACTGAAAAGCCACAAAATGTAACTCAAATGTGGTATTTGATTATTTGTTACGCTCGGAACATTTCAAGTTCAAGTTCTGAGCATTTGTAAGGCGCTTTTCACAGTTTTAACTGTCTCAAAGAAGACGTTCCTGGGTGTGTGTATGATAGATAGAGATCTAGACAGATAGATAGAAAGTTAAAATACATAAAATCAGCTTGAAAAATGTTGTTTCAAACCTAAAGTTTTTGTTTCCTAAAAGTAAAAACCTTTAAAGTTTCTACCAGAATAGAACACACCCATAGAATTCTTGTGTCCTGTGTCACACATAAGTATGTTTGTGTAGTAACAGTGACATTGCTGAACGGAGTGATGTCACTGAGCTACACTGAGACGTGAACATTGCTGTGTGCAGTGGAAGGACGCCAAGCCAGACGACCTGATGGACTCCAAGCTGAGATGTGTCTTCGAGATGCCGTCTGAAAACGAAAAAACGGTGAGCGGCTCTGACCTTCTAATCCACGTCAAAGCGAAACACTCACGTCTGAATCTCTCTGTGGCCGCAGTATGAATTAGAAAGCAATAAGATTGCTGCCAGCCTGTCAAAGTCCGAGTCGTCCACACTGTCCATGAAGTCCATGCCCTCCTGTCTGGATGATAGAGAGGTGAAGAAGATCATGGAGGAGTGTAAAAGACTGCAGATGGAGGTGCAGCGGCTACGAGAGGAGAACAAGCAGATCCGGGTGAGTGTGTGTGTGTGTGTGTGTGTGTGTGTTTCAGGTAAATGCTTAATTAAAAGCCCATGAACTACCCTAAAATTAGCCCTATTGATTTTATAATGCATTATTTGTTTTTTTAGGCTTGGTGTATATTTCAGGGAAACCCTTTATTAAAGTATACAGCTTGACAAACCCTAAAATAAACCATAGTGATTTAATTAATATTTGTGGTTTTGAAATCTGACACACTTTTATTTAGTTTCTGATCTCACCAAACACAAAGTTTCTGACTTTGAGATTTAGGAAAAGCTGTAATTAGGTCAATATTTATGTACTTGTTATTAATACATCTTTTAAATTAATGTATTGACAATAATAATAAAATTAACATGGATTTCTCATTTACCTGTCTTGAAGATGTCTTGGTTTGACTTGGTTTGACCTGACCAGGGGGGGATGTATAAAATAAATAAATAAATACATAAATAAATAAATAAAAAAAAAAAATATATATATATATAAATATATACTGTATATACATACCACATGGTCAAACATTTCAAGAATTACATCATTTTCTGATCTTAATTCAGTTACGTTTCAAAGTGTCGGACAGTTCATGAGTAAAAAAAAGAGTTATACGACTAACGTATAAAATAAATAAACAAATTGAGAATTGTTTACAATGCATTTATGTAACAAACACATTAACATAAGCATATAAATATTAACATAAAACAACTACATTATGTGTTGTAATAATGGTGAGTTTAAATTAAAAATCAAATGTATGTTTTTATGGATAATTATAATACAACACTGAATATAAGCCCTAGTGATTGTAAAATAAACACTTTATAGCCTGTATTGTGATGCTAATATTTCAACTTTTGATCATTATTCATTATAGTATTGCCGACTGTTTTTTATCATCACGTTGCCCATATTGATTAGCCGCCGCACAATACGTTATCTGTGCCCGCCATGTTGTTTACATTCGTAATGACTGCAGCATGGCGAAGATTTTACAAGACAGAGCAATTCCGCACCTGGAGACCATTATGGAAATTACGCCGGAGTTGTTTATTAGTCGAAATAAAGTCTGATTAAACGAGAGCGGGGATTAAAGTCCCGGATTAGTGTGTCTGATTTGTCTCGCTTTCTCCCACCCCCCCACCCCACCACACCTGGCGAACAGGAAGACGATGGCCTGCGGATGAGGAAGAGCACAGTAATGTCTGGCCCTCATTCATCTTCAGCGGTGAGGGTGAAGGACGAGGGCCTGAGCAGCCGGGTCATCGCCCTGATCGTGCTGTTTTTCGTCGTGGGGGTCATCGTAGGGAAGCTGGTCTTGTAGAGTCCGAACAGGGGACGCCACGAGCATGCAGTGCGGGAGAAATAAAAGCAACACAGACATGTCACCGATGCAGAATTTGTGTAACCTGAACGCCATATCATTTGGGTGGTTTGGGATTAGCAGAGAGTGTGTAATTAACACGATCTAAGGGATTTCATGATGTTATGTGCAAAAAAAAAAAGGAAAAAAAAACGAAAAAAAACAAGATTAAGAAACTTTAAAAATGTAAACCCTTCTGCCCCTTTTTCCTTAATGACGGCTGATATAAGCTGAAGCGGATGACAAATGTCCGATTTAACCACTACAAATGTTCTCGGGATTTTCTTACACCAGATGTACGATTGAGTTGTGGTGGAGTGTCGTTTGATCACTTTTCTTTTCTCTTTCTTTCTGTGGATCAGAGCTGAATATGAATCTGTGTGCACACGCCACGTCTCTTTGATCACGTGTGCGTGTCGTTCAGTCCACCCCGAGCATCCGCCATTAAACCAGCAGGTTTGTGAGGAGCCACTCGCATCATCTCCAGACCTTTTCTCTTCTTCTCCACACCCATCACACCCAGAGCCGAGTCCTCTAGCTTTGTCCCGCCGTCTTTATTTGGACTTTAAAGAGCGTGAACGGACTGAGGAAGTCGACTCTTCGTGGTCCGCCGGGAATCGTCTCGTTGGGAAAGTGTCTGGGGAAAAACACGCCAGACGATGTTCCTCTGTGATTTTAGCGTCGCACACACCGCGTTGTTCCTGTTGATAAAATAGTTTTCCACTTGACTCTTTATTTTTTTTTTTCTGCTAGGGGATGTGTGCTTGAATGCATGGCTCTACTGAGCAGAGAAAAAAGCGTTATTACGCTGCTCCGCGGGTGAAATTGCCGCGTCAGCGTCCTCCGTCTTCATCACGCGGCCTGTCGCGCGGAACTACTTTATTAAGTCGTTATATATGAGCGTCGTCTTCTCGCTCGTGCTCTACCGATGCCACGTCAACAGTTTCTCCGGACGAAACCTTTTGAGGGAAATGTTGCCGTCGTTTACCGAAAGATGCTTTCTCGCGCAAAATTTTGGCGAAGTTTGTGCACTGAACATCGTCCACAATTTGACGCTTGTAGTGAAACATCCAACCGTTGTACAATCTTTTTATAGTGTTTTGGGTAAATCGCGCTTCATTCGTAGGCCGAAGATCTGCCGTAACATGCATTTTTTTTTTGGAGACTGACAACGGCCTGTTGGTTGGTTGGTAAATGATGAAGATCGTAAACTTTTGGTTCCGCGTTCTTGCAGCGAATGGCGCGTGCTGGTCGGAACTGTACATACACTGGTTTATCTCGCGGCGTGAGACTTTACACCGTCGATTTAGCCGATTTGTTTGGGTTTGAGTTACGAATCAAGCTCCTCACACGCGTTTCCATGGACCTGCACTACACAACGAATGTCATGTTCCCGCGCACAAGCCTCGTCCCGCCACACCAGAAGAGACTCTTGGCCCGGGAACCATGTCGTGAGCTGATCTGTATTGGTGTCATGGTTGGGTGTGGCCAGGGGCGTCGCCATCTCCAGTGTTCCTCTTCTCGCAGCTCTTTAGTTGATTCGGACCTTCTTTTCTGCCAGTGGATTTCCTCGAGGGGCTCGAGATCTTGGCGAGTTCCGGGTGTGGGGCTTTTTGGACTGTGCTTTTGTCTTGTTGGACAGGAAGTGTGGGTGTGGTGGAAGGAAGGGGCGGGATTTGAGCTGAACCGGCTCGTGACTACATTCAAACCCCGTATTATAGTGTCCCAAACCTGCACATGTGATGTCAACATGAAGGTGGCGTTTTGTATGTATATATAAATAAAATTCAGTCTAAAATGAAAAAAATGGAGGTTGATATTCTTAGTCAAGTATAGTCTATAATGGTATTTAAAGAATCCCAACCTTGTTGGACTATGTAGCATCTTAATAAATTAAATCAATAAAGCCCCGAACCAACCATTGTTGTGCTTGTTGTTCTTGACGTCCAGTTTGTTTTTATCTCTTTGTCGTTTTGTCGCAGAATGTCTTTGTTTCTCTCTGTTGTGTCTTTTTAACTTCACATTTTTTTTTTATAGTTTTATTTCTCTGTACTTGTCTATTTGCTCTCTTTCTGTCATGCTTGTCTTCTTTCCTTTCTCTTTGCTCCTTTACTTATCATTTATCTCATTCACTCTATATTTTGTGTCTGTAATTTTCAGTATTTCTCTTTGTTTATTAATAAGGGTTCAAGGAATGGATCGCAACTCTCTCATTATTATTATTATTTAGTCTTAATATGTTTTGTCTGACTAATTAGGAGTACAGCATATTTTCAAGAATGTTTGCCGGACGTAATTTGAAATAAACCCAGGGGGATTCCAACTTTGCACGTTGGAAAGCTGCGCTTATGTGAACATGAATGAAAAATGAATTCCACAAAAATAAATTCAAATTTTACAGACAAACAGTGCGTGAAGAGCAGATGTAGTATACATGAGAAAATGGGGAATTGTACACATAATAAACTTATATTATACATAATAACACATAATAAACCAACATCTGGTGTAAAAAAAAAAAAAAAGATCTACAAACAACTTGTTTTCATGTTTTGCATGAAACAATTAATTCTGTTCATCACTGAATGTATGTTCCAGTGATCGTAAAAAACAAAAAAAAAATGTACTTATTTTAATGAAAAAAAAATGGTAATATTAGATTTTTGACAATTTGTTTTATTTTTTTATTGTTAGTGCATATCTATTTCTCTTTCATCTTTAGGGTTCCATGTAAAATTTGGACTTTTGGTCGTTTTTGCGTCTTACTCAGCCGACAACTTTTGTAGAAAGATAAACTTTATCAGATGGCTGATGGGTCCAGTGGATTTGGTCAAATAGTTTAATTTAATCAGCAACCAATCAGGTCACAATAGGGAAAGTACAAAAATGTCATAATATAGAACTATGCTTGACAAATGCAAAATAAAAGATTTCAAAACTTTTTCAAAATAAAAGCTTTTACTCAAAAAGTTTAGAGCGTTTAGTAGCTCACTTAAGTTTTAAACTTTAACACTTTCTTCAGATTTCTATTTTTATGCTGTCAAATCTGACTAAAAAATAGACGTTCTCCCTTTCAAATAATATTTATCTCTTGATTGAGCTCACACACACACACACACACACACACACGTCAAACAAATAAAACGTGTTTATTTTTCCACAGTATTGTACATCGATCAACGTCTCTGATTTCTGCTTGCAGCTATATGTTTTTTGCGTCTCTATATCATCACATAAGTACAGTATATTAGAATTACACTTTTAAGTAAGGCAATGTTTATTCAGCTTTACTGTAAAATGTGACGTGATATTAAAGCTGCAGACTTACCTTGAAGAATTTCCACTTTTGCTGACCGTAGAACTGCGGTAAACTCGTAAACGGACTTTACTGAACTCGACGTTTGGTCCCCTGCTTGTGCGAAAACAACAAGCGCTTGTACGTGTGTGTGACTTCATTTGAAATGTGGTTTTATCCACTTTCGGATTCTTGGTGGGTGGTTTTGGTTTGTTCGCTAAATTTCAGTACAGCTTTGATTGGGTTGAAAGAAAAACGATATAAGTTTCTCGTCGTTTAGTCGTTCGCTACCTCACACGTCCACGTGTAGAAAACAGTCTTTTAATAATCCTTCCTGTTTTTAAAATATCCTCAACCCCTCGATTCTAGAATAAATCAGATTTATTAAAAAACGTATTATTTGTTAGATGTATGTTGTGCGTTCTGAACCGTAGAATATTAACGTTTCTAATGGAGTTTTGATTAGAAACCAAACGTAATGGAACAGTCATGGCCGCCACTTGATGCTCTCGGTCTGCGGAGAAATATCAATGAGGTTCTGGTTCCTGGAGATGATAATAAATGACGGAACCTGAAACAATGGCGGTCATGTAAATGCTTGATTCTCTGCTCCAGCGGGTCTCGCGATGCAGATTTATCATGAAATATGATTTGTTCTACTTAATTGTGTACAGAAAGCTCGTTTCGAGTGTGTACACGTTGTTCTTACAAGAGAAATATTTGGACAAAGCCGCAACGGTTCAGAGATTTGCAGAACTGAATGTTTCGTTTAGTGGCGCTTTTTGTCCTTTTCTTCATTTCCCGCACATAAAAGCCTTTAATTGCCGTTGATTTGGTGGTATTTATCATCTATCACTTTTCTGAGGAACTTTCTTGGCTTTTACGAAAAGTTTCACCAGTAACGGAGTGTTTTTTGGCTTGTCTTCACTACGCGTGACACGAAGGCTTCAAATATATCCGACAAAAATCCTGATCATTAGAACAAGCCAAACGGTTAAACATCTTGTTCAGTGGATAGTTTGAAAAATCGCCTTCAGGCCCAAAGCGGCTGGGATTGGCTCCAGCTCCCCGTGACTCTGAAATGGAAAAGTGTTTTGAAGATTGGAGTATCATCAGATCTTGTGAGTCCTGCTCTCGCTATCAGTTTGCGGTTATCAGTTTTATACTCTCTGGATTCCCGAGCTGCGGAACTCTTGTTAAATCCAGCAGGATTACCTCATGTCACTCCCGGCGTCCGCTCACCACTGGGATTTAATTTGAACAATGTGTTGTCGGCTTTTGGATTCAGCCAGAAACCACCGCTGCTCCACTTCTATCGGGGGAAAAACCACAAACCCCTTTGTTTCACGATTCCAAAGATTTGTTTAAAAGAAATGAGCCAGAATGTGGTTTAATGGCTGTGTTGTAATCCGCACTAAAGGAGTTTAGAAAAGCAGAAGCAAGTCGAACTTTTGAATAATGGAGGATCGGTGTGAATTAAGGCGAAAATGATCTTTGTGATAGAATAGAAATTTGTGTTTGTTTTTGGGCTCAGAATCATCAGTTTTTTTTTGTAGCTTTTACCTACTTCTCATAAGTTTAATAGTTAAATACTTTTTGTCTGCTAAATTACTGTTTACATTTATAACAAAGTTATATTTCTGGTGTTTAAATTATAATGTGCCCAAAATGTATGTTGTTTTTGGATGAGTTGTGCCAAATTTAGATGTTTTCTCGCGTTGGAACCATCCGGACTAGAAGTTTGCACCTAGAAACTCTCATTTTAATCGTGAAGAGGCTTTTTTTGGCAAGTCAGCGCAGTGTTAGTCCTGGATCGACGCGTCAGAATCAGTGTTTTGGCAGAAAACCATGGTTACCGTTGTAAATTATAGGATGTCCCAAGTTTATAATCAGTATCATGCCTGATCTTTAACGTTTGATGGATTGGCTTGGACTCTTTTAAAAAGCGCTTGTCTTCCAAAGTTTGAGAAGTCAAAGAATCTCCTCACCCTCTGAAAACAGAAAACGACACACGGCTGAAACCCGACGAGTCGAACACCTTCTGTTCTTCCAAATAAACAGGAGAGAATCGAAAGCTCGGAGAACCCCAGACGCTGGCAGGAGAAAGCGTAATGTGGAAGCCATATGACAAATTCTGTTAAATGTCTTGCACATGTCTTCAGCATCGCATGTGAATCGAACCTTTGTGCAAGAATCCATCAAGCACCTTGATAACACGGTTTAAACTTCTGCTTACGGAGAAAATGGACGCAAAAAAGCTTCACTTGCCGTTTTTATGTTTTTTTTTTTTATCAAAAAACATTTTAATGGATCAATAAATATGTTCCAGACACCTTCACCGTTACTAGAAGACTACACGATGTTCATCCAAGCCGGACAATGAACTTCTCGCAAGAGCTGAGTTCTTATAGAAATGGCCGAATCTTGGAAAAATACAAGCACATTCAGGTTGTTGTCATCACATGCAAACTCAAGGTTACAAACGAACGTGTTGGTGACGCACTCGGAAATCTTCGTTTCTGGACTTGTTTGTCTTCCTTTATTAAAGCTGAGCGTTTGAGATGATCGCCATTGTTTTACCATTGTCCTCCATTGTTTGAGATGCTCGCACTAGCTGAGAATAGATACCGTAATCTTTGGACTATACGACACCCTATTAATTAACGTCTATTATTTTCTTTTTTTGTGCGAATAAGCCCTTTCCGTATTTTAGAGCGCACATTCAGTTCTAGAGCATTTTTTTTTATTTTAAGTGCACCTTATAGTCCATAATATACGGTAAATGAGGACAAGTTTGTCTGCCTTTAATAAAGCTGAACAATGTGACTTTTCCATTAGAGATGATCACCATCATTGGATTCCTTGATTGTTTGAGATGCTCGCACTAGCTGAGAATAGATGCCGCCATTTTTGGACTATACGGTGGCCTATTATTAAACGTCAATTTCGTAAATGTTTTTCGCAAAAAAAACATTTCTGTATTTTAGAGCCACGTTCATTTTTTTAAACTTTTTCTTTTCATTTTGAATGCACCTTGTAGTGCAAAATTTACGTTGACTGAGGTCATGTTTGTTCGAGATGATCGCTAGCTTAGAATGGATATCGTAATTTTTGGACTTATGTATAAGGCGGCCTTTTAATAAACGTACATTTCTTTGTGCGATAGAAATTTTTTGGGATTTTTAGATCTTTTAAGTGCACTGTATAGTCCAAAAGTGTTTTTAAACCACCTTTTCAACACCTGGAATGTGTGTACGCGGATTTCAACGACATTTTACAATTTCGAATTGGTGCTTGTGACTCCCATGCAAAACCCTGAATAAATGTAAATTGTTAAAACGTCAGCGTAGATATACTGTATACGTGTCTATGTACACTCCTGCCTGATCCAAAAGTCACTTCAGAACCCTGAACCCAACAACCATTTCCCGTCCGTACGAATTTGTTGGCCAACCAACACCCAACGTAAAATTCCCGCCATTTTCCAGACCTCGAAAATCAGGTTAGCATAACGCCGCTCCAGAAGCAAGCGCTCAACACAATCAGCCAATAGTCCTTCACAGTGGCCGAGTTTTTCGGATTGGGCGACGGATCCCGGTAAGAGCTGTACCGCGGTGCCACGCCCTCCCCGCTGCCACACTGCACCAGCGCTGTTTGAAAAGACGTCGGCCTTTTGCCGGCTCGATCCGGGCTGGTTCCGTCCGTTGGCCTCGCCCCGACAAACAGGCGGCGGCGTTTACTGCCCATCTCCATCTTAAAAAGCTCGTACTCTTTGTGTGGAAGCTGAAGTCCCAGCGCTGGGCAGCCATTGGTCCAGGTGATGTCCTGCTCGCTGCCCGCCCTCCACTCGCCAGCGCGCCCGCAGGTTCCGTTCCGCGCCCCGTTCAGCTCTCGGATCAGCATCGGATCCAGGACGTTGACTCTGGCCCGCGTCACTTTGAAGACCAGCTCGGTTGCCCCGCGGACTTTAGCCGAGGGCCCGGTTTGAGCGTAGTTGCCCGCTGCCACCAGTGTGAAGCTCGGGTGGTGGCACACGGGGTCGGAGTAGTGTCTGTACGTGCCTTGCCAGGACCGCTGCTCCTCGTCGAAGCTGAAGAAGCGGGTGAGGAAGAGGACGGCCGGGCGGGACTCGCAGCGCTGGCTCATCCAGGACCCGCTCAGGTGTAGTGGGACGGTTGGCGAGGGGGGCAGAACGGGGGGCTGTTGTTCCGTGGCCCGGTACACCACAGCACACGCTGGACACGGGTGGAAGTGATGCTGCCAGAGAAGAAGCGTAGTTTCAGGGTTGGATGTCTGTTTGAACTCTAATTGATGGTCAGGTGACCCTTGGTGACCACGGATGGTCAAACTGTCCTAAACGTTCATTTCTCTCCGTACAATTGACTTATGATGCGATGCACTCACTGTACTCCCGGTTACTGTAAGTTACTGTACTCTAGTGTGGCCATCTCTACTTTGCATTAGTCAGTCCTTATAGATTTTGCGATCATGTGACCGCTTAATTCAATGCTAATGTGTATGTTTGCTAATGCTAACTATAACGAAGCTGCAGATTTGGAGATCGTTGATGGTCAGGTGACCCTTGATGACCTCGGATGGTCAGACAGCTGAACTGTCCTCAGCGTTCATTTCTCTGTATAAAATTAACACACAATGCTTTGCACTCACTGCACTACTAGTTACTGTAAATTACTGTGTTCTAGTGTGGCCGTACTGCTCTACTTTGCATTAGTTTGTCCTTATAGATTTTGCGATCATGTGACCGCTTAATTCAATGCTAAATCAAAACAGTGCCGCATTTATTTTGCGATCCTTCCAAATGTAACTTTAACTTTTAAAAATTACACATCTAAAGCAGTAGTTTAAAATAGTCTAATCAAATTATTTCATTCCAAAAGTTTTTGAAAATACAGTTGACTCCTGTTAATTGGGACACATCGGGACGCGACCATTTTTCCCCAATAAGCGCAAAATTTGCGTTATGAGATATGATTTGGACTTTATGATTTCTCCCAATAAAGCGGCTGCCTCCTTTAACCTGCGGCCCAGTTAAGCGAAGTCCATTGTAATTATTTTACAAGACTTGTTTGATGCTGGTATTCCGCATATATCCTGCAAAAATTCCCCATGTTTTACCTTGCAGAAAATAAGAATTTTAAAAACTGGTTCACTGAGAATAAGTGTGGAGATGAACAATTTTGTAATATAAAGAGGCATTTCTGCCAGTAAAGCGCAGCAAGTGTCTGATATCCTAAAATATTTATTAATATTTACGATCCTTTTCTCTAGGAATTATGTTGTTGTGGGTAAAGCAGCAGCGTACACAACATTTCCCAGCATATACAATGTATTTGTTTGATTGATGTTGTGTGGAGAAGCCAACAAAACAAAAGAACATGGAAATATCTAGAAATTACTGCCACAATATATGCAATTTGTCCTAAAAAAATGGAACAATAATGAATCATTAAAAAATAAAAAGTAAATCATATTTGGAAATCCTACAAGGACTGGTATACCATTTTAGAATTTTCTGTACACATTTCACGAGTTTGTCCAAAGCTAACTGCTACTGACCGGTGCTAGCAAATAAGTGCTCTCTCCCTTTAAATAAAGAGGCGGGATCTGTGGTGACCAATTACGTACCAGAGCGTTCTGCAGAGGCTCCTGGTAACTGGTGGGTCGGTGTTGGGTCCGTTCCGTCCAGTCTGTGTGGACGTCTCCTAAGAACAGCAACTGCGCTGGTCTGCTGTGAGGATGATGATGGGTCTCCACCCTCAGCAGCTCCAGCTCCATCATGGAGAACCCAAGGCCACCTAAGCAGTCCTTCTCGGTTTTGGCGTTGAAAAGCTCGTAAAAGCGACGAGGAACCAGGTGTGCTCCAGCTTTCAGACCCAGACAGGAAGGGGTCAGACGGGTGGCTAGGCGATGCGTGGCCTTCTGGTTGTGGATGACCATGCCGACCTTGTGCAGGTAATGGTCCGACTCGGTGGCACCGTGAGTGATCCACGACGCCTGGCGCAGACGCAGTTTTCCCCGGATGACTAGGGAGTAGGCCGGGGCGTGGCACTCGCTGTCCGAGTAGTAGTGTTGTAGCGCCTTGAAGAGCCGCATGGAGCTTTGGTAGAACATGTAGGATCGAGTGAGGAACTCCGGGCCGGGTCGCACCTCGCAACTGGGAGAAAGAACGCCATCTTACCAACATTTAAGTCATTTCCAAGTAAAGTTCCGAGTTGACCTTTCAAATTAAAATATTGTAATTTCAGTATAGAGAATTACAGTGGGTTTTTACGGTAAATGTTCAAGTTTGTCTATATATGATTTCAGGATAGAGAATTACAGTGGGTCTTTACAGTAAATATTCAAGTTCAAGTTTATTTACATATAATTTTCGAGAAATTTGAGACCAACACAAAGTTGCAAATTAGGGGGGAAAATAGTCTTTGTCCATTTGTAAATATAGTACGTTTTACACTGTATTAAATTAGCATTATTATATATATATTAAATATTTTTATTAACTTGGCAGATGCTCTTGTTCGAATCATAATTTTTTTTAAGTCAACATAAATGATTGCCAATTGAGTTTTTTTTTTTTTTTTAAGAGAATACAGTATATTGCAGTGTTTCATATGTGAGTAAATGATGTGACCCCACTATGATGTAAATGTCTGTGTGGGTGTGAACAAAATATGATTCACAGATTCTATTTAATATACACTGAAATGTTAATTTTTTCCGTTACATTTACCACATTTTGGACTATAAGGCGCACTTAAGAATATTTCAAGATTGACTGATAACCTTATTTTATTTATATACTTTAATTATTGGTCCACCTTAAATATGAATGTGTTATAAATATGTTCAAATGAAATGAAATGAAATGAAAATATTCTGCTTTACCTGCTGGACACCCAGTGGCCATCGATTTTGGGCGGGATGTTGGCCGTGGTCCTTGCTTCGTTTTGTAGATGGCGTAGCTGAGACTGGCACTGCGGTTCCCAGTGGAGTCTGGTGCTGATGTTGGTGTGTGGATGGAATGGGGCGGTGGGCACATCCCATAGTGTACCACCACTCACACACAACACTGCAGAAACACACTTCATTAGTCCTCTCTCTAAACACACACACAGATATACACCAACAGACATGGATAGATGGATGGATGGATTGATTGGTTGGTTGGTTTATTGAATGGTTGGTTGGTTGATTTATTGAGTGGTTGACTGATTGATTGACTGATTGATTGATTGATTGACTTATTGGTTGGTTGATTGATTGATTGACTGACTGATTTATTGGTTCGTTGATTGATTGATTGATTGATTGAAAATAGATTAATGGATGTATGAATATAATGTAGATGAATAAATGGATGGACAGAGGTGAAGATGAACAGACAGACAGATACAAATGCTTTAGTACAAATTGCAGATACAAATGATCTATTTAGTGTTTTCTATTTCTAAATCTGAAACTTTGTAATGATGTTGAAATAAAAAAAACGTTTTTAAAAGTAGATTTAATATATTTTCCAAATAATGACTTCGATACATTTTTTTATATTTCACATTCATAAAATAAATAACAACAACAATAATGATTTTTCAGTCTAAAGCGCGTCTTTCCAGGACTCTGCAGCCACTCCGAAAGATGAATAAAGTCTGTGAAAAGCTACACACGTGTGGGTACACACACACACACGCGCACACACACACACACACACACACCGGGAGCCAGTAAAGCCGACCTTCACAAGACAACCTTGTGGAGAGCATTTGATGTTTGACAATACGCAAACAGAGCTTTCAGCCGGAAGTGGTTGCAGATTGGATTTGGCTTCTGGTAATTTCCGTGTAATGAAACCTGACGACGTCAATTACGGTTCGGAATATAGCTGGAAATCCTGCTCCGCGCCGCGCCGTGTGCTGAGGTTTGGCTCGTCACTTCAACTGAACACCATCTTCAAGGAGGCGAGAAGGGATGTGTGGTACCCGCCAATGAAAACACCAATTTAGCACCATTATTTATGTTTTTTTTTCCCTCAGAAAAAAGCAGCAAGGCAAACATGGTTCTGGTGCGTGAGAAGAGCTGTTTATGGAGACGGGACTGTGCATCTTTGTCTGATTAGAACTTTGGTGAGAACATGGCTGATGTGTGATGCAGAGAGACTGATTAGAGATCAGTCAAACTTCTGGAAGTGTCTCCTGGGTGATGTGTTCCATAAGCACGTGGAGATTGTGAGATTGTGATCCACTGACCCCGAGATGAAGAATGTCTTTAGTTTAGGTCTCGGGGCCTTTGCTTCAGGGCCAAATATCAAGTAGCGTAATTATTAATTGTAATTTAGCTGAACTAAAACATCTGGAGCTCACGTTTCACCCTTCAAGACACACATGATTATTTAAAATTATAACACACGCACACATAAAAACAGTTGAGGACAAAGTTATTAGCCACCCACAAAATAGTAATTTAAAAAAAAAAAAAAAAAAAAAAGCTTTTCTGATTAAATCTATGCATTTTTTTATTGAGGTCACAACATTCAAACTATTCAAAAAGTGTTACATTTTCCCGAAGCTTGAAAGCTATTCTTGCACAGGATAATTCATATCTGCAATTTCATAAGATTGACATTAAAATTGTGATGAATTTGGTTTCAATGTCTCAATTTAATAGTCGTGAAATAGTTTCTGCTTTTCCTCAAATATGTAAGTGAAATGTAACATGTGCTTGGCACCTTTTACTTACAGTCAGGGTAATTTATGTTGGGCATGTTTTTACTAGACACCATTTTTAAACACTGTTGGAAACCTGTGGAGAAAAGCTGGAATCTCTTATTTTCAAATGTTTAGAGTTTTGCGTTAGAAAAACTTAAATGCTTTTTGTAAGTACTGTACTTTTATTGCCAATATCTATTCGTTTTGTTCTGACGTTTGTGAATATACATTCAATGAAGTCATAAAGTCAATGTATGGTATAGGTTCAATTTTTTTAAATCCTGGAACTTTCCTTATAATTATTAGATCGGACTAGGTGATACATGCTTGAATCTTAAGCGGTAATTGTTTTTATTTTTCTGGTTTATATATTGAAGTATTATTATTTTTATGATTATTGGTACGTATTTGCCATGTGTATTTATGTTTACATGTCCACATACAGCGCTATTATTTTCCAGTGCGCGTCTTTTCACCTTTATTAATATTTAATAAGGGTGTCATTTTTACCCTGGTGTTGGTTCTCGTTCGCTAGTCACACTTCACCGGTCAGTATTGGTTAAAACCTTTTTATAAATAACAGGATTACCTATTTATACGTCACATTAGTTGTACATTTTTTTAGTTGCTGTGTCCCAGTCGATTTTAGTTAGGTAGGTATCTGATTCCATAAGTTCCGTGTAGTGCCAGTTTATTGGCCGAACATACTATTGGCCGGCAGAGGGCGCTGTAAGCGAGCGTGTGTGGTCTCTTCACTTACTGGCAATTCCCTTTAGAGTGGGCCAAAGTAAGCTAACTACCTGTCCTAGTATCACACACACACACACACACACACACACACACACACACACACACACACTGGATACATTGATTTATGGAAGAAGGGAGACTTGCAAAGAGATCTCAGGTGGGAGTCGTGTATTTATTTGTCATTTCAGTTTCTGCCAGCTTTTCTTTCGCCCCCTAATGCGTCATAACTGAAAAGAGACCAAAAATACCTTTCATTTACCCCGCAGATCACAGTCAGAACCACCGGACGATTAACCCTGATGTTAGTCAAAACAAGGCCCTGAGAGGCAGAACATCAACCTGTCCTTCTGTGGTTTACCTGCCTGTCAATCACAGGGAATATATATATATATATATATATATATATATATATATATATATATATATATATATATATATAAATATGTGTGTGTGACTGTATATGCGTGTGTGTGTATATATACGTATATATTAACAGTATATATGTCTTTATATATTTATTTATATATGTATATGTTTATATATAGTTTTATATATATATATATTGAAAATAGACTGAATATCAGATATATATATACTTATTATTATTATTATTATTATATACTATAAAAAATGTGTGTGTTCATGTATAATATAACACAAAAAACACATAATAATATTATTACTTACTTTTGTTTTCCACACACCTAAAAATGAATTCCAAAAATCTGAAAATATCTAGGTGAGTCCAAATCTGTTGTATTTTCACTCAAAAATTTTATTTGTCTTAGAATATCTAAAATGGAATTATACATTAGGTAAATATATAGAGTTAGGTTTGTGTTTGTATATTTGTGTGTGAGAGTGAGAGAGTGAAAATTTGCAAACTAAATTAACATGATCGGCTAAATATCACGTCACACACACACACACACACACACACACACACACACACACACACGTTATTACGTTCCAATCCGTCTAATAGAGTTTCTGACCAGATCTTTATTAATACATTTGACTCAGTTCAAACTAAACGATTAACATTAACAGAAGATTTTTCATCTGCTGTCCAGTGTTTTTAAGTAAAAAAAGAATCCCTCCAGGTCTTTAAAATACTTTGTGTCTCCAAGTTGCTTTGAAATCCCCATTGATGAGCGCAAGAGCTCTCCCATTTACACCTCATTTAGTCTGCACCGAGGTCGGATTCCTCACTTCCTCTTTCTGTCACACTCTCTTTATCTGATAAAGTCCAGTAACATAAGAGCTTGCGTTTCACAAGGAAAGATCTGCCCACTGCAGACATCTGACCACTGGGCGCAAAGCTGCCCCATCACATTAAAGCCCACAAGAGTCAGATTTATGAAGCCGATCTATTGGAGAGCGTTTTAAGAACAGTTTATTAACAAAGCGCTTTCACAATAGCAGACCATCTCAAATCCAATTCAGAGTGAATATTCCTCTATCTCTCACTTGCTCTCACTTGCTCTCATTCATTCTCTTATTCTTCCTTCTTATTTCTCTCTCTCTAGTTGTCACTTGCTCTCTTTCTTGCTCTCTTTAAATGTCCATCGTTTGTTTCCTCTATCTCTTTTCCTCACTTTCTTTCTTTTTCTTATTCACATACACACATTCTCTCTGTTGCTTGCTCTCTGACTCTTTCTTGTCTTCCTCAAAGTTTCTCTCTCTCTCTCTCTCTCTCTCTCTCTCTTTTTCACTCCCCCACTTTCACTCTCTCTGTTTCTCATTCTCTCTCTCGCTTTTCTTACTCACTTGCTTTCACAATTGCAGACCATCTCAAATCAGTAAAGTAAATATGGCCACTGGGGTCAGTAGTCTTTTTCTTTCTCTCTTTCACCCTCTCTCTTGCACTCGCTCATTCTCACACTTTATCTCTCACCCTCTCTCAATCTCCCTCTCTCACCCTCTCTCGTTCTCTCTTTTTCTCGCTCTCTCACTCTTTTTCTTGTTCTCCTTCAGTCTCTCTCTCATTCACACTCTCTCACACACTCTCTCTCGCTCTCTCGCATTCAATCTCTTGCACTCTCGCTCTCTCTCTCTCGTAATTAAAACAATGACTATGATCAGTGAGCAAGTCGGAAGACGACAAAGGCTAGGAAACAAAACACAATCTTTGAGAGAAACCCAACCTCAGGAGAACAAGCTTAGATCTTCTCTTCAGGCATGTTAAGTCACGCGCAGAGTTCAAGTGTTCCTCTTCCTCAACCCCGCGGATCACTCCACTTCCTCTACAACTACATTGTTGCCTTTTCATTAAACGTAAAGCGGTTTCATCCCTCCGCCATGTTTGTTTAGATACAGCAAATAAACTTTGAAGTTTTCCAGGGGTCGGTTACCAGAAGTGCAGCTGCGTCTCGCCAGAAAAGCCACTTCGTGATCGAATAAACTCACGATTGATGGTCCCAAGTTCTAGGATGAGGAATAAGTCAAGTCCTTTCAATAATCCCAGCAGACAGCGAGTGTGGTCATCTCTTTGTCCTGAGGGTGATGGACGCTCCTGGCCTCCTTTTATTTATCCGCGTCTGACGTGACTTTTCTGGGTGGAATATTTCCTCGACTCTCTCCAGGAACCACCAGACGTGTTCTGGTACACAGAGACCAGACATGGCAGAGAAGATTCTTGGACGTGTTAAGTGCTTCAGAGGAAGAGTTATGGCGGAGATTCCGTGTTAATTCTGGAATGTCTTTGTGCTTTTTTTAAACGCTGAGGCATAACTCCTCACAAAGTGGAATCGCTTGACGCTGTAAATCAGCCAAGACAAGGAGTTACGGCCAAACACAACAGCACGTCACGTTCCCCGTCCGCTCCGTCACAATACTGCAGTTGGACACTTGATTTCATTCCAATTCAGAGTGAATATTCCTCTATCTCTCTCTCTCTCACTTGCTCTCATTCATTCTCTTATTCTTCCTTCTTATTTCTGTCTCTCTAGTTGTCACTTGCTCTCTTTCTTGCTCTCTTTAAATGTCCGTCGTTTGTTTCCTCTATCTGTTTTCCTCACTTTCTTTCTCTTTCTCTTTCTCACATACACACATTCTCTCTGTTGCTTGCTCTCTGATTCTTTCTTGATTCTTTCCTCAAAGTTTCTCTCTCTCTTTCTCTCCCCCACTTTCACTCTCTCTGTTTCTCATTCTCTCTCTCGATTTCTTACTCACTTGCTCTCATACATTTTCACTCTTTCTTTCTAGCTCACTCTCTCACTCACTCATTGCTCTGTCTTTCTTGCACTCTTTTATCTTCTGTCATTTTCTCACAATCTTTCTTACTTGCTATCTCTATTTTTTTTTTTGCTTTAACACCCCTTCTTTATCATTCTTTCTTTTGCACTTGCTCTCCTTTTCTTCATCATTTACACATTCTCTCTTACTTTCTCTGTTTTTGCTCTCGTTTTCTCGTCGTTTCTCACGTGCTTCCTCTTTTTCTCACTCACTCTCCCATGCTCACTCGTTGACACACACTCTTTGTCTCACTTTTTCTTGTTCACTCATTTCTCTAGCTGTTTTTTGTAATCACTCTTTTGTTCTCTTTGTCCTTTCTTGCCAACTTTCTCACTCTCACTATCTCTTTCGTGCTCAGTCCTACACTTTTTTTTTTTACAAATCCTCTTACTTTTGACTTTCTCACTCACTTTCTTTTTTGATTTATTATTTTTTTTTATCATTTTTCTCAATTTCTCAATTTCTCTACTATTTCTCACATTCTTTCTTGCTCACTCATTCACTCCCTTGCTTCTTCTCGTTGTTGCTCTCTCTTTCACACTCAATCTCTCGTTCTTTTCTGGTCTCTGTTACTTACTATTACTGTCTCTCTCTTTCTCTCTCTCTCTCTCCCTCTCTCTCTAATATTCTCTCACTCTTCCTCTCCATTGCTCTCATTGTGCCGGCTGCCTTGATATTAAGACCAGAAGCCTCTTGCTTTCTTCATCACCCTAACCATCCCTGACCGAAAGGAACGGGACCGTGGAAGAAAAACAGCCAGTAAATGGCTTTGGAACAGAAGGGGTCATTAACGGCGCTGGCCTGTTACTCTAATCATTATTTTAATGGTGGCATTAGTTCCAGGCCTGTGATCTGCTTTCACAGGAAACAATGGCCTCCTCTACACCCCTGCTCACTTTAAAAGAGTTCAGGGTCCAGTGCCCGCGGAGAAGACTGACAGGTGAATGGAGCCGCGCACAAGGAAAGGTGAGAATAAGATCACCGTGTCAAACCAACTGTTTGTCCTGGTTGTGCGGAATTTATATTAAGATCTCGTAAAACTTGACGGACACTTTAATCTTAAAGGCCAGCTTTAGGACGAGTGTACATCCCCAGGCCAACGACGTCGTGTTGATTTTTGCTGACAACTTTGCTTTGTTCCAGTGTTTATCTGAAAAACTTTTTGATTTCGAGCTAAAGATGCCAATTTTTTTTCCCCAAAATGACCTTTTTAGAATATATACTTTTAAATATCAGAACAAACTGTTCTGCTGCAGAACTTTTGAGCTGCGTGAGTTGAGAAATTCACCTAAAATCATTGGAATTGTCGAAATGCGCTTGTAAAGCTGAAGTTTTTAATCTTTATCGATAAAAGCGTGTTTCTCCTTCACTTTGTGTGACATTAAAAATTAGCATTTTTAGTCACAATCCTACTTGCTTATTTTGCAAACATGTTTCTCTTTATCCAGAGCACTTTTTTCTAGCTTTATGGTTTTTATATGCATATCATATTTTTATGAGATTTCAAAGGAACAGAGAAGTTTGTCGGCTAATATCTGACTGAACATTAAACAAAGATTCAATTAAATACATTTCAAATGGTTTTTACACAAATTGCTGCATTATTTCGCTTTTTGTTGCAAACGTCCACAGAGTTCAGATGATGTTTCATAGTTCAATTCCATAACATTTAAAAGACCCTTTGTGTCTTCTAAAGATACATTTCAAAATGCACTTCAAATACACAGCACAAAGCAATAGTAAAAATATAATTTAGAGTTCTTATATTATTATATTATAATAATTATAAGAGTTCAACCAACCTTGCACAAGGACTCCCACCCAGATGGGCTTCAGCAGGTGAATCAGTCTTTCTCTGGCCATTTTGAGATTTTTTTTTTCCTCAAATCACCAAGCAGCTCGATCCGATCTTATCACATATACCCGGTTTTCCAGAAAGAATAATCCACGTTTGATAAGCTGCAATCCTGAAGTATGAAGCCGTTCTGCGACGCTCTCCTCGACTGACTTTTCCACAAATTCCTCTTTGTGAAGGACACTTGAAAGTCAGCGTCCTGCTGCTCCTGCCCCGGCTCCACTGAGGTTGGACCGGTGGTGGTCCGCGTGAGGGTCTGGCTTCAGGTTGCTCTGCAGACTGAAAGCGTGCATGAGGGAGGGAGGCTTAAAGCGTGGAGCGGAGAGGGAGGAAAGAGGAGGGAACTTGTAATCTGGCTGCATTAACCCTCTGGGGAACACTAGGGCTAAGGTGCAAAAGGCCACAATCAAAGCCAGAGCGCGCTGGATTAAACATTAATGTGTTCATCAAACACACACACACACACACAGTTTGACAGTGACAAAGTGAGCGAGGGTTTGCTGTGTAAACAAACCGGTTCCTCCTTTGAACACAGATCTGCAAGTGTAAAAGTGTAGATTTTTGGTCAATAATTGTCAGCTCTATTTGTACCTAAATTGGGAAATATTTATAGAATACGTTGTTTAATCCACAACAGAATATGGTGCCATTGTTGATGCTTTCATTCTTGTGGCAGGTTCTTGCAGGACTAGTCACGGGTTTGATTCCCAAGAAAGCAGGAAGGTGTTTAATTGGTAAGACTGTAATGAAAACTGACTCACTTTGGATAAAAAATATATATTAATGAAAATTATTTTTTACATGCACACACACACACACACACACACACACACACACACACACACACACACACTCACACACAATTAAAATCAGATATTTTTGGTCACAGACAAAATCATTCATAGTACATGTAGGGAAATGCTTTTTACGACTGTAAATGAGGATGTAAATAATACAAAAAACAAACAGTTCCTGTTTGTATAGCTTTGTTGTTTGTTTATTTATTTATTTGTTTATAGGATATATAAATGCACAACATAAAAACCTGATAGTCTTTGATAGTTTGTACAACACGGTTCTGCAAATATCTTAAATAGAGTGTTAACGTGTGGAATAAAATGCATATATTTTTGCAAATACATTGCTTATATTTTTTCTTACCCATGCATGTATTTATACATGCACATATATGAAATCCCGATAAAGCCCTATAATCTGTAGAAGTATGTTTGTAATGTTCTAAGTCACCTAGACTGTGATCAACACACTCCCTCGTGTTTCCTCAGCAACCTGTAGACGGTTCATTTCTATAAAATGTGTTTAAATCAGATGTGACGAGTGAGATCAGGATCGGGTTTCACATGTAATATGATAACAGGCTGTACATTTTTCATATGGATTTCATTTAAACACGCATGTGAAGGTTAATAGAGGTGAAAATTGTGACAAATGAGGAAAGGCGTATAAATTGTGGATGTTTTGGGTCACTGGATGACTTTAAAGACTTGTGAAAAGAAATGGGGAAATGTTCGAATGAGTGTGTAATGTATAGAGGGGGGCATTGTAAGCATATAAAGGCTGATTGATTATCTTGGTGCGTCAAATATTTAGTGACGTTCATAACAGCCAAACTTTGTTTTCATTTTTGTTTAACGTACAAAACGTGTACTTTCTACCTGCATTCACCGCAATACAAGTCTACGCTACAGATTCCCGCGTGGTTATAGCGCCCCCCTCAGGACGCGGTTGCATTTACATTTCCCCACAACCCATTCCCTCACTTTTCTCTGGTTTTCCCTTCTCTCCGTGCACCAAAAACCACAAACAGCCCTGTAATCAAAACCTTTCTCTCTCCGTGCCTTCCCGTCTCGCCTCTCACAGATTTGATGACACTGAGGTGCAAAGCCTCTTTGGCACACCACCACCCTGCTTCATCCCCCGGAGGCCTGCGCAATCACTCACCCGTTTGATGGCGTGGAGATGTGGCTTCGTTCTCCGTGTTAATGTTTTGACAAAAACTATGATGAAAGAGCGTTTTCCCCCTCGTTGCCCAGCAGAAGAGTCGCGTGGCCCTCCAGGCTGCTGCCAACACACACAGGTGGGCATGAACAAAGGCTCCGTGCCCGAGATAAGACGCCGCTCCAATCACGCCGCATTCACGCTCCTCACGGCCGGGTGAGTGTCAAAGCTGGAGGCTGATTGTGTGTTTACCGTCGCGCTGTTTGATTTACGTGCGCATATGCAGAAACGTAAAGGTGTGCAGCTGCGCTCGACTTGTGACGGTACATGCAACTAGATAATGACGTGAAACTTCAAGTGAAAGTTAGAGATGTCGCACGGTGCTTGCAACACGTAAGGCAGCTGTTCGATTCTCAGAATTGAATCTTATTTTGTTTATAAAATTACCTTACCACAGTATAAACTGTGTTTGCATTTGTGTTCGTTTAGTATTGTGTAGATTTAGCGTGTGTGGGATGGGGGGGGGGGTTGTGGCGTCTATGACATCCATTGGATGTGTGTGTGTGTGTGTGTGTGTGCGCGTGCGTGCGTGCGTGTGTATGCATTTCTTATGTGTGTGTTTGGATGTTTATTGAGCATTATATATTGAGTTTAAATTTTACATGTATTTATATGTGTCTAATGATACACATACAAGTGTGAGTGAGTTTTAGTCTTTGTGTCAGTGTGTGTTGGCATGTGTTCATTCTGAATGCATTTGTATACATTAAACGTGTGCGTGTGTGCACGTGTGTGTGTGTGTGTGTGTGTGTGTGTGTGTGTGTGTGTGTGTTTGTGCGTTTGACGCTTATAGCTATTCAACTTTTATTTATCTTTTTTCATTTACCTATTTGAGTGAGACTGCTTTTCAGCAATACAATAATACAATGCAAAAACACACAGTGCATTCAGATCCGACTAGTTTAGACTAGATTAGACTAGTTTGCTTATCCTCACTCTATCAAGCCTGCAAACATCTTTTTTAAGGTTGAAATGTGGTGTGACTGCGATGAAACCCGCGAGCTTGTGCGCTTGTTAATCAAAATCCTCGCGTCAACAGTCCCGGCGCTCGCTCTGTTCTCTCAATAGCGTCTATTTTCAGACCGGGAGAAGTTATGGGAATGTGGACCTCCTGCCGTGGATCCTCTCTGTGGTGGTCCCGGGAGATTGTACCTTTGCTCTTCAGATATGCTGCTTTCAGCCTTTCTGTTGTGATGTTTATCTGCGTCGGGGTTTTTTTCTTTTGCATAATCAAAGCGCAAAAAGATGCCGAAACATGTCGGAGCAGCACAGCAGCGGCAGAGGCATCCTGACAATTCTCCTCCTCCACGTGGAGATCTTCTGGAATATTTCCATTCCCGCTCGCGTGTCAGATGGAAGACACATTAGCCTGCCGACCTCTGACCTCCATGTGTGTAAGCGGCCCAGAAATAAGCGTCAATGAGCACAAGCGCCGCTGTCCGCTCACTCGCCGCGGGGGTCACAGTTATTGTTTCAGAGGTTTGTCGGACAACAGCTGCGGCTTTCAAATGATTCGGAGACTTAAGGAATCGACACAAATAAACCTCAGCGGAGACTCTGACCCGGACTGATCTCAGACCAGCGTCGTGATGCTGCACTGACCCATTAGTTGCTGATGTCTGCACCAAGATGAATACATCTATGGACGGAAAGAATGTCGTGTACTTGTGCTTTGTCTTGTTTTTTATGAACATTTGTTGAAGTTTAAAAACCTCAAACTAGTTTATTGTTGTTTGAATTGGACAATGGCTACAATACTTGAGCGAAAATGCAGATAATATTGGTTTGCCGCAGTGATTCTCAAACTTTGATGGTCACATCCCATATAAAGAAATTTCCCCACCCTAACTCCCAAAAGAATTCACAATAATTTCACTCCTACACATATGAATACACAAATGCTTAGTTTTTAATTTAAACAAAAAACTAAAAAAAGAAAAAAATGTTAAAATGTTCAAAAAATCACGTGAAACTTCGATTTAGAGAAAAAAAATGTTGACCCGTATTGATTAAAATTATTAGTTTATAAAACAAAACTTTATCATCGAAACATGACTTTATTAATCAAAAACTCTTACGTTAATGCCCAAAACAATTATTTCAATAATCAACAACTATTAGTTTTCATCTGAAAATATTACCTTATGAATCATAAAATGCTACTTTTAGCTATTTGAAACTGACCCCTCCCCCAGAATATTTAATTGGTTTCAATTACTAGTAAAATTTAAATAAGAGCAATTTTTTTTAAATAATCATGTGAACCTGGAAGAATTGTCGAGTGTTTAAAAGATACAGTATCTTTTTCAATTCAAGTAGTTTTAAAAGTATTTTCAATTCCATTGAAATAAAAGTAAAATGTTTCCGAACCAAAGGCACTTAGTAAGTAAAGTGAAGACACTAAAAAAAGAACTCAAAATAAATCACCTTCGACTATTACGTCTTTTAGTCCGAAACTTTCATGACTCTGCTTTTACAATTGGCCTTAAAGACTATAACACTTTATTACAATGAAGATCATACGAGGCTGTAAAAGTGATGGAGATGTTCTCTGCCAGAACAAAGGATTCTGTAATACTGTGGTATTACAGGACTGAAAAATGGAAAGCCGGCTATTACACTTCATGTTTCGTAGAAGTTTCCTCACCCTGGCGCGGAGACGTTCCTCAAGTGGGAACATGAAGGCGTACAACCCGGGATCCTTGACTTTATCATTAATCTCTTTAGATCTGTGAGCAAACACCTGGAAAATTCGAAGCCCTTTGGCATGTTTGCTGGCTTGGGGTGGCCTTTGTTTGGTTCTCCCTCTCGCTGGCTCCTTCTTCCCCTGCTGTCTAGTGTTAGTGATAAGAGCCGTAGCCGGGAGGTTGAGAAGATTAGAAGATTGCTCTCATCTGCTAGCAGGTTGTTAAATGAGTGTGGCCTGATACGCTCTCAACACTTTGCGCGCACTGATCTGAGAGCAGCTGGCTCGGCCTGACTGTGATGGCTTTCTTATAAAAGAGCCCAAAAAAAAAGTAGTTTCTTCTATCGGTCTGTATCAACAGTTCCTGATATCTCCTGGCCTTGAGGTTTCAGCTCACCCACCACAGATTAACATACCACAGACTAACTAATGAACTGTCCCTTCTCGGACGTTATCACTCGCTTGATCTCTTTTAAACTAGAATAAGACGGATGAGTGTTTTTACTTGATACACTACGAGCATTGTCTAAGTGCCGCCGCGATTACGCGATGAGGCAAAGATGATAACCTAAAAGAATACAGTTTATTAATAAAACCAATAAAAGTGATACAATGAATACATAAACAATATTTTACTCGGAGTGTGAGTAATACAAACCAATCCAGCAGGAATAAAGATGGGTGAAAGGATCAAAGTTGTGACATCTGAACCTTCAACGTCAACCTGTTCAGAAGACCGCACACTTCTGCTGAAGTTGGTGTTTTCTTTTGGCTGAACTGGTTTCTGTGACGTTTGTGATGTTCTCAGATCGTCCGTACATGTGTGTAAGAGGCCTGAAACACGAGCCCCAAACATTCTGATGTCACAGATATTACTGAGCAGATGTGGATCATTAGTGCTGGAGGATCATGGGAGCACAGGGAGGTTGCACTGAGTTTTAGATTAAAGGCAAAATATGTATACTAATATACATGTTTTATACGTATATTTGTAGATATACGTTTTTTTACATGCACACACACTAATAAAAACAACTCACTATTAACTTACCGTTACTTACACTTTTTACTAGGAATGTTATTTTTACACATTTTTAACATTAAGTAACATTTACTACTACAGTTTTAAATAACTCAGTAAACACACACATGCATATTATATAATATAATGTATGCACAAATGACAGAATATACGGTATTTACATTCATAAATTAAAACAATAATGCATGTGTGTGTGCGTATGTGTTTACAGTAATATGAAGTTTTTTCTCATTAATAGTTGTAGTAAAAAGTAAAAACTTCTTTAGTGTAAGTAAGCAATATTTAAGCAAATGGTCGTATCTGTTTTTATTAACATATAGATACATTTGATGAAAACAAAAGGTCGCTTGGCTGTTTTCTGGAAGAGAACATTCCACTTCTGGGTCACAGGGGTCTGGATCTCAGCTCTGGTATGAGGAAGGACACACACTCTAGTAGCCAATCGTTCCGATACCGGGACAAACACACACAATCACACACACGTTTAGTCATTTTTAAAGTCAGATAGACCTGAAACGCTGTTTTTATTGTGGGTGGAATCCGGAGACCCGGAGGAAACCCAAACTCCTCACAGAAAGGCCCGACCCAACCTTGAACTCACACAACTGACCTCAAACGTGTACTTTCCTCTGTGTATAGTTTATCCGTGACTATGACCTTGACCTCTGAGCAGGTCAATAGGAGGCAAAGGCTAGGAAAACAAAACTCTCTGAGGGAGAAAGAGAGATAAATAATCCTAAAGAGAACCGTTCACTGATGCCAGTCTCCTCTGGCTTTCAAAGTCCTAGAGAGGCATCGGGTCAGAGTTCTGCTGATTAAATTCAAGAAGTTACAAGTGTGTTGCAGTAAATAAGAAGTTTCTTAATTCGACGGGTCAAGACATTTCTGCTTCACCTGCCGACAGGTACACGGAAGATTCTGGGTCCTTTTAGCTTAGATCAAGGTAGGACTTTTAGTTGCCAGATGATCCCAACTTCACTTTATGTTTAGGTTTTCCATTTTTTAAGTTTATTTTAGGTTGGCTATGAAGCGCTTTTAACAGCCACAAAATATGAACAAAATAAGCAGAGTGATGAATATAATTTAACAATAATTACGACACTGACTTTGACTTGGTGACAGTTAAGTTGTTCTGTCCTTTCTTTCTCTTTTTCTTTCTTTTGTCCTTCTTTCTTTCTCATTTTCTTTCTCTCCTTCTTTCTTTTTTCTTCCTTTATTTTTTTCTCTCTCTCTTCTTTCCTTGTTGTGCTTCCATTATTTCTATATTTTTGTTGTTTATTCCTTTTTTCTTTCTCTCCTTCTCACATTCTTTGTCTTTTTCTCTTTTTCTTTCTTTTAGCCAGTGAGCAAGCCAAAATCCAACAAAGGCTAGGAAAACAAACTTTACAACGTTTTTAATCCTATCATTAGATGCTAATCCATTATGCCGTACGCATCCCTCAGTGTCATTAACTCATTATATCAACAATCTCCACCGAAAAAGTTGAAAAATCAGCACATTCGTAGCCAGAAGTATCACAAACAGCAACTGGTGAAAACAATGCAACAGTGCTCATAAATAACATCAGAAATGCTCTTAAAATGTGTTGTTTTTCTGGCGGCGCATTAACAAAGTGTTATTTATATTCCTGTGATGTGGGGTCAAATATGAGCCATACGCGCTCCTGACATGTTTTGTGGGATTTGCCTTTTTATAGAGTGACCGCTGATCCCATTTTTTTGGCCGCTTTGGTTTGATTTAAAGACGCTGACAAACAGAGGCATCTGCTGGGTGTCAGATTATCTCCATTGTAATGGATCCAGCATGCAGCCGAGGCCTGGGCGCGTCAAGCTTCCACCTAAAATGTGACGATGTTCGCAACAACGCGCGTTCAATTTCTCAACGTCGCGCAGAGTTCCATCAAGTTCCATCAATAGCTGTTTTTCGTTTGTTGCTTCCTGTCAGATTTATGGCAACAGCGGCTTTACGGTTCTGTGCGCTGTGTAGCAATAACAGCCGCGCGTATCTGCGTGCAACGCTGGCGATTATTTACGGTCGCGACCCCACCGCAGGGACGTCCGGCAATAATACGGGACGGGGAGTTTGTGGGAATGAAATTTCCTTTATGATTTAGTGATCTGTAAAAAAAAGAAAAGAAGACTTTCCGCGCAGGATTGTTTTACCTCTCCTGTGCTGAGCTCCCTTCTGCAAAAGCTCAGAAGATTCCACGTAAAGCAAGTGACTTTATAGCAAAAAAATGTTTATTTGTGTACATTTTGACGACATCAAGGACTAATAATTATGTAGAAGTAACAACAAAAGTGAGTGTAATTCATAATTTGGCCACTGTGAGCGCTGTGCCCTACATCAGAGTAGAAGCCCGACATAAAAAATCACAATTGTGCATTCACTGCGATTGTTTTTGGCAAAATATCATCTATAGATGTTATATATAGTATACATAAATATTGTATAAATAAGATGTGGACATAAGTTTTTAATCTTAATCTGTAATCTCACTGACATTCAAATTTACCTCGATTAATTTAAATGAATTTCTAAAGGTTGAAAATAGGCATTTTAGACATTCGCTAAGATGCTTTAAAACTTTGTGTGTCTACTATTGTAAATAGTTTACTGCTATGATGAAGTATGGTCTGACTATAGTGGAAGCACGATCCTGTACCTCCGTATTTTACTTTCTCAAAGTTATTATTCTGTTTTATTTGTGTGTCATTCAGTGAGAGGACCACATTGCTCGAGATCATAACCTGAATAAATCTGTGCGGCTCACAGGCCCTCGCAAGCTTCCTATCATCCTCCTGTGGTGAAGCCTGACAGCTTGTGTGTGTGTGTGTGTGTGTGTGTGTGTGCATGTGTGTCTGTGCGTGTGTGAAGTGGTGTGAAGTACTTCTACTTGAGAATTATTTTGGCTAATTTTGATACTGAGTATGAAAAATATAATCAACTTCTACTCTCTACTAAATTTGTATTCTTTACTCCACTACTTTTGAATGGACACTTACTGTTGCTTGTTACATTATGATTTTGCATGACAAGTCGCCATCTTTTTCAACAGCGTTTAATTTCTTGGGAGGACGAGGTGATATCGCCATCTGCAGGATGCTGAAGGTACTGGATATTATTTATCAGCTAAATCATGTGTACGTGAATTATCGGTTGCACTTTTTTGCAAAACGACTTTTTTTTTTATCCATTTTGTTCTGCCATTTGGAAACATTGAGATAAATAATTCTTGTAAATAAAGATAAAATTAGATCCGTACTATTACTCAAGTATGGTTTTCACTACCATGTGACCGTGTGTGTGTTTCAAACTGTGATGGTCCTAATGAAGTTTAATCAGGAAAGTGGGTTATCAAGTAATTGGGACGAAATGATCCGTGACCGATATGGGCCAAATTAATGTAAGGAAAATGACTAAATATCAAAGCTCTTTATCTTGCTCATGAGAGCTGCACGCTTCCTATAAGTGAGCTGGAGACGGATCAAACAGTCTGAGCGCAGGTCAGCCGTGAACGGAAGAGGAGGAGGAGGAGGAGGAGGAAGAGGAGCGGGGCAGGTCATGCAGGAGGCACCGGTATGAAATGTCTGACCCACAGGTGCCTGATCCTCCAGGTCCTTCCACATCCCAGAATTCTCTCAGCTCGACCTGCCCGCTGCACTAAATATTAAGCGCGACTCTGATCTCCTGATTAACCAGCAGAAGAGGAGAACCTCTGGCCCAGAGCCAGGTTAGTTTCACGGAGAGAGCGTTCTGAGGCCGATAGGAGCTTCAAGGGCCGCAGAATTCCCAGGATTCCAGGCTCAGCGTAGCATGGAGAACAGCTCAGGACGGCCCCGTGTTCTCCTCCAGGATCTGCTCTGCTGCTCCGCTGTGCTTGTAGAGCGGGAAAGTGTTTGATCATGGACAGAACTGTGTGTGTGTGTGTGTCCCAGTGTGTGTGTGTGTGTGAGTTTGGATTCATCTGTGTCATTTTGTTTGTGTCTGTGTGTGTCCAAGTTTGTATAAGTGTGTTTCAGGTTCCATTTTTGTGAGTTATATGTATGTTTGTTGTGTGTGTGTGTGTGTGTGTGTGTGTGTGTGTGTGTGTGTGTGTGTGTGTGTGTGTGTGTGTGTGTGTGTGTGTGTGTGTGTGTGTGTGTGTGTGTGTGTGTGTGTGTGTGTGTGTGTGTGTGTGTGTGTGTGTGTGTGTGTGTGTGTGTGTGTGTGTGTGTGTGTGTGTGTGTGTGTGTGTGTGTGTGTGTGTGTG